>AWUE01014565.1:0-68569 GCA_001974825.2 Corchorus olitorius
TTGTATTCCATCAAGAGTTCCATGTAGGCTTTCTCTTCATCCGATGTTAATTGTGCGTTTATGAAGGTTGGCGAGGCTCTTCCTCTGTGCCAAGGTTGATTTCTTTTATCTCATCAATTGTGGATTGATTTCCTTCTTCAAATGATGATGGGGCCTCCTGGGCACCCTCTTCATGTGGTTTTTCATCGTCTTCTATGACAGAAATATGGTTTGATGTTAGGATCAACTCATCATCAAATATCTCTTCATCTTTCAAAATGGAAATGGGCTTTGTTACAACCACGGTGTGTGCCTTGGCTCTGAGAGTTTCACCAGTAGTCACGACTAACTCATTTCGTCTTTCCATTCGAGAAGGAAATTTGCTATGGAATCGTTTGATTCACTTGTCAAGGAGCTTCTTCTTTTCTCCCTCCGTGCAGACCTCTTAAAACTTGGTTTTCTAGGTTTTGCAAACCGTACAACACGTTTGGTATTCAGAGCCGAAGGCCTACTCAATCGATCAAAAACTGATTGTCTGTCCGATGGCCTACCTAGACGATCAAAAATTGATATTCTAGGTGACTCCACCATGGTTTCATCATTTTCATCTACTTCATCAGCAGTTATGTATGCTGCAGTCTTTTTATGAATCTTCAGTTTCACTGGTGAAAAACCAAGCCCCTGCTTTGTGGGCTTGACTTTCTTTTGCCAAATTGTTCGAGTCTCACTTGCCATTTTTGTAACATCTTCATGATCGTATCCCGCTTTGACTAAAAGTCGATAAGCATTAGGATAGAAGCAGTTAGCTCGCTGAGAAGGAAGCTCATCATGTTCAACAAGAGGCCCTTTTGACGGTCTCACAAACCCTTTTAATGAAGGCTTGGTGACTTCATCTTTTTGCAAACTGGTGAGAGGAAGAGTGAGATTCCCCAAATTTTTCGTGATTTCGTCCACCCTTTTGACAGGTTAAGACGATTCCTTTTTCTTCTGGTCAGATTTTTCCAAAATATGGGGCTTTGCTTCTCCATCTTCAGGTTTTCTTGGAGAATGGCACTTCACTACTTCATTTTCGGTGTCACTCAGATAAAACTTGGCATCAGCGAAGTATGATTCAGCTGAACTGAATGGTTTGGAATCAGCGACAACTGTCTTCACTTGTCCATTTCGGCAGTATTTAAAACACTGATGAAGTGTTGAAGGAACAACACCGTTTTGGTGTATCCAAGGTCGCCCTAACAGTACATTGTATGTAGTCTTAGCATCAATCACATGAAATAGCGAACTCGTTTCCATGTCATCAATGAAGAGTTGCAACCTTGCTTTTCCAAGGGCCCTTTGTCCATCTTGGTTGAAACCCTGGATCATCAAACGACTTGGTGAAAGTTCGTCCATAGGAAGACCAATCTCCTTTATCGTCTTCAAAGGTAAAATATTGACAGCAGATCCATCATCGATCATGATTCGATTAAGTTTCTGTTGTCGCATATATCCCATAACAAACAACGGACGATTATGCAAAGTAGATCCCAATAATAGATCATCATCTGTAAATGTAATCTTCTCATTGCAAGAATGACCGGCATTAATATTGGTCTTGTCACCATCTTGTTCACCTTCATATTCTTCATCAATTTGATTACAAGTCATGAAGACCAATTCTTCACCTTTGAGTTGAGATGGCATGAATTCATTCAAAGTGATTGGTCTTTTGACATGTTGTTGGATTGCTTTGTGAAATTCAGATGGAGTTTTCTTTCTCTGAACCAATGTCTGTTTGGGCTTGCTAATCAACTGATGAGCCTTCTTCTGTGTCTCCGACATCTTGACACATTTAGGATGATTCTTCTTGGCCCTGTGACGAGTAACCAAAGTCCATCCTTCATTATCTTCATCTTCGTAGGTTTCAAAAAAATGGCTGCCCCCAATTTGTTGAGAAATTGCCAATTTTGTTGATGCCACTGGTAAAATTATTGGATCAAACAAACCAAACTTTATGGCCATTGTCAATACTTCGTATTCAGGGATAACTCTCGTGATTGATGCCACATTTGGTGATGCAACTTCCTCCTCAAACTCGATTAATCCTTCGCTATGAAGCTCCATTATTTTATCCTTCAAAACAAAGCATTTTCCGACAGGGTGGCTGACCAGACGGTGATACTTGCAATAATTAGGATCATCTACCTTGCCACTTTCTTCAGGCCTCTTCATTTCTGGGAGCTCGATGACCTTGGATTTCAAAAGTTCATCGAGCACGGATGCAACATCTGAATCAGGGAAAGGGTATTTCTTTTCTTGCCTTTCTTTCAAGGTAGATTTCCCTTTTGCTTTGTCTTGGTTTGTAAAAGACTTAGCATCTTGAGCCTTTTTCTTAGATATCTTCAAAGGCTTAGCATCCACTGCCATGGATTGTTTGCTTCCTCCTTTTTCTGACAAAACCTTTCCTCCTTTATGAGCGTCCTTAACCCTTTTAGGTTCAGTGACAGGAGGTCCTTGGTTTCCAGCAACGGACATACTTAACTCCATATCATGCGCTCGTGTTGCTAACTCTTCAAAGGTTTTAGGTTTAATACCTTGAAGAATATAGCGCAGCCCCCAACTCATTCCTTGGATGCACATGTCAATGCCAGAAGATTCTGACAGGCGATCCTTGCAGTTCAGACTTAGGTTTCTCCACCTATGGATGTAATCAATCACAGCTTCATCCTTCCATTGGTGTGTGTTTGTAAGCTCAATCATGCTTACTACCCTACGAGTGCTGTAAAAGCGGTTGAGGAATTCTCGTTCAAGTTGTTCCCAACTATCAATGCTTCCAGGCTCTAGATCGGTGTACCAATCAAATGCATTGCCTTTGAGAGAACGGACAAACTGTTTCACCATTAAGTCTCCGTATGTACCAGCGTTATTGCAAGTTTCCACAAAGTGTGCAATATGTTGGCGTGGGTTTCCTTTACCGTCAAATTGTTGAAACTTTGGTGGCTGATAATTACCAGGCATTTTCTTAGAATCAATTCTCATGGAGTAGGGCTTCGCGTAAGAGTAGGAGGGCTAGACAACACTTTCAACTTGGTCTTTGATAGCCTCCTTAATCAATTCCTTCAGCTGGCTTGGATTGATCATCTCACTGACATTTTGCTGCCTTGGATCAATCAACTCACTAACCTTTTGCTGATTGGATGCTGTGATAATCTTCTTGAGAGAATTTTCACCACCTTCACCATGAATTGGATCTTGTTCTTCCACTGTTGAATTCTTCTTCTCAGCAAAGTTAACCATCAAAAAGGCAATCTGATCGTCTTTCTCCTTCAGACTTGTTGTGAGGGATTCCACAGATTTAGCAAGAAGCGCCACCTGTTCTTCAAGAGAAGTTGTTCCAGTAGTCATAACAGTCATGATTCCAGAACCATTTTTAGAGCACCAATTTTGTCGTGGAGATGATGGGATGGAGTCATTGCTTGAGCAATCATCTTCTTGTTTCACTGGCTGAAGCTTTGAAAACTGTTCTTCTGAAACTTCCTTGAAAATTGTTGATGAAGCATCAAATAGCGAATCGTGACTGAGCATCTTGAGGTTTTGAGCGAGTGCTTTTGTCTTTGTTCTTGTTCCATAGGGATGAGATGGAACAGGAGTGCTTGATGAAGAGTTTGGACAGATCGCAGGATTTGCATGAGCGGACATGGTTGCAAATTTTGTTTCAGTTGGCTTAGCAATTGGCAGGTTGGATGAATTCTTCTTGGAAGCCATAAGGTTGTGATAATCAACCTTTCGATGTGGAGAGATGAGAGGCAGAGATGGTCCCACTGGGTGTGCCAGAAATTTGTAAACACAAATTTTCGCGTCTGAAAATAAGAGTAGGAAATTCGGAACAAATAAATAATTTTATTGATGATGTGGAGTACAATCTCTGAATGAATTACAATGAATTCCTATCCTCTGATTCTTCTTCGATGAATTTGATTCAAGGGTCTTGACGGACTTGATCTTGAATAAACAGTAATAATCTTCTCCAAATGTGTTGGTGAAGATCGAAAGAAATAAATTTGCTTCAAGGGTCTTCGATTTGGTAGACTTGATCTTGAGCAAACAGAAATAATCTCCTCCGAATGTGATGGTGAAGATCAAAATAATGATTTCTTGAGCTTTGGTGAAGATCAAACCAAGAACATCTGAAATACTTCAGATCTTGATTTTTCAGGGCTTTTCTGCTTCAGAGCTTTTCTGCTTTGTAGAGCTTCTTTGCTTTCTTGAATTGTCTGGTATTTGTGAGGTGAAGACCTCTTTATATAGGGGAAGTTAGGGTTAATTTTGGAACCCTAATTATGTAGTACTGGGCCAGTTGTATTGGGCCGAGTCTTCTTCCTTTCAAATGGACTCAAATAAGAATTTAGTCCAAATAAATTTTTATGGACTTAAACCCAAATGAATTATTTAACCAACCGAAACTTGTATTAATTGGTCAAATTTTCCACAAGAATATTCCAAGTCCACGTGGCACCTTGTGATTGGATGACAAATTTTCTTTGTCTACAGATATTATTTTTATAATTTTATTTTTTAAATTTTAAAAACTAAAAAGAAAAGAAAATTAAAGTTTTCTTTATTTTGACATTGCACGCCAATTGAGACAAGCAGATTGCACGTACAATTCCCTCCTTTAACATGTCAAACAATCTAACTCTCCTTTTAATTTGTCAAACAATCTAACGGTCATTATTTATAACTTTCATATCTAACGGCATAACAACTTAACTAATTTATTCAAAGATATCGGATGTTGCAAAAACATTTTCTCTCTCTAAAATCGAGAGCTTCTCTCTCCTCTAACGGAGCAATCACCGGAACCCTACCGGAATTTCCCAAAACAAGACCAGAGTTCAAAACCCTGCTTCCACTCCTCACATATCTGTAGTTAATTCGAAAAACAATTAAGTCTATCACCCACCCACTTTTCTCCTTCTCAGCCATTGGCCCCTTTTCCAAATCTCAATCATTAATCCTACTTCTACTAGACCAAGTGTGGAGGTTATCCGCCTCTATTAACTTGCGATCTTTCGTTTACCTGTGTTCTGTTCGAGACCAACCGAAGGCTTTAACGTCTCCTTGTTGCTTTAAAAAAACAGTCCTTTGAGTTTTCTAAGCGATTTCTGACAGCCAAGATGAAGATCGAGGCAAAATTCAGAAGGAAGAAAGTGTACAGACGCTTCATTCCTTACCCCATTAAAAAGCCTTCCAACAAACCATTAATTCTTCAACCATTGCAAGTTTCTTTCAACCAGTTCCTGCTGAACCTTAGCCAAATTAAGATGAACCAACAACCTGACATCAATTTCCGCAGAGAATGTAGTTGGACAGACAGTGATCCAGCTACTGAAGAAAGTGAAGATGACTTAGACAGTGGCATCCTTACTATACACCCACCACCCCTACCAATCCGCCACACTAGGTTAAGCCACAGAATTACTGCTAGCAGAGAAGAGATGAGCTCGAGAAGGGAAGAGGCTAATAAGTGCATCATCGGTTTTTTAATTGACATCAGGCGCTTCTCCACTCATGTAGTACAAGAATGGCTTAATCGTGCTCTAGAACCAACGGGAGAAGCCACTGTTATTGGCAGAGAAAAGGATCGCTATCTTATCTATCTGGAAAATGAAGTTGATAGGGGGGTGGCTTTAAGCCAGACTCCATGGTCTTTCCAAGGAGCTATGTTCGCAACAATGAGGTGGAGTCCAAACACCCCACTTAGAGAAGCCAGACTCCCAGGTGTTGAGCTTTGGATGCAACTTTGGGGACTCCCCTTTGAATATCAATATCCCCAGATGGCAGAGAGAATGGCCAGAGCAGCTGGAGAGGTAGTTCAAGTGGACTGGAGACCAACGAGAACACGCAACATTCGCTTTATGAGGGTCAGAGTCTTAGTGAACCATAATCTACCTCTGGCGCCTGGATGTACTCTGGAATGTGATGATGGAACCACTAGATGGATTGACTTCAGTTATGAAAGAGTTACAAAATTGTGTCTTTCTTGCGGCATGATCGGCCACACCCATCGGTTCTGTTCCTGGACAAGAGCAGAAATTTACAGAATGATCAACACCAGATTGTCTGAAGTGTCCCACAGGTATGGCTACCCAGTCGATCATGATCCTCAAAATTATATGTTTTCTAATAAAATGAGAGCTTTTTATCATCGAGCTAGTAGGAGAACTACTAGACTTGTTATTGACAATAGAAGAAACATAGAGGCCAATATGCAGAGGGAAGATAACCTTATTGAGCAGGGCCCAATTCTGGAGGACCATAATGAAGCTGGACCAAGTGGAGCTAGTCCTACAGGTACTGAGTATGAGGAGCGCAACCACCAGAATGAAAATGGTCCTTCTGGAGAAAGCCAAAATCTACTGGAAAGCTCTGCTGCCGACAGACATGATATGGCAATTCAGCCCAATCCACAAATCCAAGTGGGAATCAACCTGAACCAGGCTCAAAGTACAACCCAGGAAGATGTGGATGAAGATGAGATGCAGCGAGAAACAATAAGGGGAAACCAAGCCCAGGGACAAGAAGAGGTCCAAGCTCAGTTACAATCCTTGGACCTGAGGAGTGAGCGCAATGATAATACTGTAAGTAGTAGTTATCCAATCCAGGATACCAGACTGACCAATGAGATGGAAGAAGAAAGTGAAAGAACAGAGATAATCCAATTCTCCGAACAGTTGGAGACCTCCCAAGCCTCTGCCACTGTAGAAGATAGCATTGCTGAGACTTATGCTTCTCTCCAAAACCTATCAGTGGAAGCCTTTGATTACACTGAGCCTCTACAAATTACACCATTACAGATAATTCCCTTTGACCTTCATTCTGACCTTTTCAACTATCAACACCAACCCCGTGAACCTATCCTTGATCCTATGACAGAATTTGACAACTCAGTAGCTAGGCTGGAACAGCTTGAAGATAGACAGGCATTGGGCTTCCAGAACTTAGCAGATATTAATGATATGAGGTATAGCCTTGCAAGAGAACATGCTCGTTTTGAACATGTATGTGATGAGATGGTGAGGCAGTCTGAGGAAATGGTTGAAGATCTGCAAAATAGACACAGAAACAATCCTAACATTCAGCCAGAAGATAACAGAGCAAGGTGGATTGGTATACCTGAAGGGGGAGCAGTTTATACTAATGCTAAAATGGTCATGTAAGGGAATCAGAAAGAACAAGCAGAAAGCAGCTCAATGGAGCCAGAAAGCAGAAGGAAACAAGCATGTCATCCAGACAAGGCATACAGTTTGAGCTAGAAATCATGATGGAAGAAGGTCAGCTGAGCAACATAGGAGGAAGCCTAAGTAGATTCAATCTGATCCCAGATATTGGAAGGCAGAGCCCTCTAACGCAAGAGGAAAATGGCTTGGAACAAGATACTGGACAACCAACTCAACAAACTGGTATTACGCTGGGATCTGGGGAACCTGTAAACCCGAGAAGCCCAAGTTTTATCTGCACAGTGAATGAAGAGGACCTGGTCTCGGCATTCTTAAGAGATACACCATCCCCCGAGACTGAGCCACCAACTGAAACAGATGAGAAAGGCCCAGAGGAGAATGTGGGAGGAGAGAAAAAACTAAAAAGAAAGAGAGATGAGACAGAGTCAGACTCGGATGATGAAACAGAATTGGAGAACCTGAATTTTATGCAAAGAGCTACTAGCAGAAGAAGAATTATGGAGGGAGGAGATTCTTCACTTCAAATCCCAATAGCTGAGGGGTCAAGGCAGGCTGCCCCAATACAGCCTCCCAACCAGCCATGAATCTCCTAAGTTGGAATGTCAGAGGCCTGGGCCAGCCTCTAACTATTTCTTATGGACAGGATCTGGTCCAAAGAAACAAAATTCAGCTATGTTTTCTTATGGAGACTAAGACTTCTTCTATCAAAGCCAGCAAACTAGTTAGAAGCTGGGGTTTTGAACAATGGGTGGGCACCTCAGCTAGAGGTTTGAGCGGGGGAACACTTTTGTTATGGAAAAATGATGTAATAGTGGAAGTCTTATCAGTGAATAAAAACTTAATTTCAGCTTATGTTAGTTGTGATAATAAGAGCTTTTGGCTAACTTGTATTTATGGCTGTCCACAACAAAGCGGCAGACAAAAAGTTTGGAATGAACTTATTGCCTTCAAAAGAACTATACCTGAGGAAGCAGAGTGGATGATTATGGGGGACTTCAACCAGGTGATGAAAGCTAGTGACAAGGCATCGGAAGCATGTTCAAATCTGCTTGGAGCAGAGGCTTTGCAGGACTGCATTAATCAATGTGCACTCACTGAGATTAGAGCACAAGGAGCTCATTATACATGGTTCAATAACAGAGAACCAGGAAGAAGAACTTGGGAGAGACTTGATCGAACTTTTGCAACTCCAGCTTGGCTAAGACGCTTTGAAGAGGCGATAGTAACAAATTTACCAGTCTAAGTCTCTGACCATGGACCTATGATTGTCAGCTTAGAAAAAAAACTCATGTTCAGGAAAAGACCTTACAGGTTTGAACTCATGTGGACCACTCATCCACAATGCAAAAATGTTGTTAAGGAAGCCTGGAGTAATCCTATCCAGGGGTCTGCCCCTTTCAAACTAGTGAGAAAGCTTAGGCTGGTGAAAGACTCACTCTTAGACTGGAACAAGAAGGTTTTCAGAAACCTAGCAGAGCGAAAGAAGAAACTGGAAATGGAACTGGCAGAACTGCAATCGGATGTAGACACAGGGGATAATAGAATAAGAGAAAGTGTGGTCAGGAGTGAACTAGAAACTGTCTTGGAACAAGAACAGATTCTTTGGATGCAAAAATCTCGAGCTAACTGGATTGTTAAGGGCGATAGAAATACCAAATTCTATCATACCATAACAACAAAGAGAAGATCTAGAAACAGGATAAGAGCTATCAAGACTACCAATGGCAGCATATCTGAAGATCAATTGGAGATTGAAAACACATTCATTAACAACTTCAGAAACCTCTATCAGGACCCAACAGAAGCACCTGAAGAAGAAATTCTCGAGACTCTGCATGAAATTGGACTGCCAATGTTGTCAGAAGACCAGAAAACAAGCCTGGAGGAACCATTCACAGCTGAAGAAGTAAGAGAGGCAGCTTTCCAAATTCACCCACTAAAAGCCCCGGGGATTGATGGCAAACCAGGGGCCTTCTACCATAAGTTCTGGGATGTTGTTGGTGAACTCACAACAGAAGCCTCACTTTCCTTTCTGAACTCAGGACACATGTTAAAGGAGCTTAACAAAACAATCATAACCCTTATCCCAAAGAAGAAGGACCCGATTGAAGTGGCTGACTACAGGCCGATCAGCTTATGTAATGTAGCCTATAAAATAATCTCAAGAGCCTTGGTGAACAGGTTGAAGAATATCCTCAAAGAGCTCATTACCCCCTTTCAGTCAGCTTTTGTCAGGGGCAGAGCTATAGGAGACAACATAATTCTAGGTGGAGAAATTGTGGAGACAGTTTGCAAAAGGAAAAAGGGCAGAGGCCACCTAGGAGCCCTGAAACTGGATATGAATAAGGCATATGATAGGCTTAGTTGGAGATTCATAAAATGTGTGATGGAAGGAATGGGTTTTGATCAACACTGGATCAGGTTGATTCAGGAATGTGTAGGAACTGTATCCTACCAAATTATACTGAATGGAGGACTAACCCAACCCCTGAAACCTGTTAGGGGGCTGAGACAGGGTGATCCAATCTCACCCTATCTCTTTATTCTCTGCCAGAATGTCTTCTCTTTAATGTTGATAAAGGAACAGCTGAATGGAAACATTGAAGGGATCAAAATTAGCAGGGGAAGCCAACCAATCAACCACCTGATGTTTGCAGACGATAGTTACCTGTTCTTCAGAGCCAATGTACAATCCTGCAGGAATATTAAAAACCTTATGAACAAGTTTTGCAGAATATTGGGACAGAGAATTAACTTCAACAAATCGGAACTACTCATCAGCCCGAATTGCTCACAGCAACACAAAAGATGGTATAGAGGAATTTTGTGAGTCAAGGAAGCTACCAAAGCCGGGAAATACTTGGGGGTGGATCTTGGCCTATTGAGGAGAAGGAAGGAATTTTTCCAACCCCTCCTTGACAAAGTAAACTCTAAACTCCAGGGATGGAAGGCACAGCTACTATCTCCAGGAGGAAGATTGACTTTGATTAAATCAACATTGGCTAACCTGCCAATCTATCAAATGGCATGTTTTAAAGCACCACGAGGTGTGTGTGAGGCTATTGATAAAACCACTAGAAATTTCTGGTGGGGGCACAAAGGGGAAGAGAGAAAGCTACACATGAAAAGTTGGGACTTTATTTGCAAACCCAAAGGTGCAGGGGGACTAGGAATCAGGAAAACTGAGCACATGAATGAAGCTATGTTGGCAAAGCAGGCGTGGAGGATCCTAGAACAACCAAACTCATTGCTAGCCACTCAACTCAAAACAAAGTACTGTCGTACACATGAATTCACAAAGGTCAAACCAAAATCTGGTGATTCTTGGATGTGGGTAAGCATACTGGCTGGAAGGGACTTATGCATGAAAGGAGCCGAGGTGCAGACTTGGACAGGGGACAAGCTTTGCATTCGTGAGGGCAGACTGGAAATAAGAATGGAGAATCAACAGCAAGCACAAGAAAGCCTACCTGTCAAAAACCTTATGTGCCCTGCAAACAAGACTTGGGATGAATGGTTCCTAAATGGTCTACTCCAGAGTGAAGAAGTGCGAAACTTGATTGATCGAACAGTATCCATATTTGGAGGGGACGATAAATTGGTTTGGAAGGACAATTTCAATGGAGAATTCACAGTCAAAGATGCTTATAGAACTATTATTAAGGAAGCTGTAGGGGAATCACTTGATTTTAATCACAGGAAGGAGTGGACAGTATTGTGGAGACTCAAAGCCCCTTTTAAAATGGTAATTTTTTTATGGAAGCTTTGTACAGATGGGCTACCAATAAAATCTGAGTTGGCAAGAAGAAATATTGGTAATGATAAATATTGCAGCTTCTGTGAACAAGGAGAGGAGACACTGGAACATTTGTTTTGGTTGTGCCCATTGGCGCGAGCTGTATGGTTTGGATCGAACTTGGGACTAAGATCTGAAAGTTTTGACAACATCAACATCAGACAGTGGATCTTCCAATGGCTAGCAAATGAGGGGGCTGAAAAACAGGAAAATAGCTGGTTTTCGGTAACCTTTGTTTGCACTTTATGGACAATTTGGATTCACAGAAACGAGTGCTTATTCCAGGGAGTGAGGCCGAATCCGACTGGAATCATTCAAAGAGTTCAGCAATACAACACCTCTATTCAAACAGCATGGCTAGAGGAAACAGAAAGCAGACCACCGAAACCAAGAAATCCACAAGGAGAATCTGGGTTTTTGAGAATAACAAATCTTCCTCAGGTGCAAGAAGGCGAATGGTGGTTGTTCATGAGTGTGGAGAAAAAGCAGACTATCAACTGGTATGGGGGTGCGGCAATAGCCCGGAGGACAAATGGCGACTCTATCATCATCGCAAAGAGTATTGGAGCCAACAGCAAAATTATGGCTAAATGCTTACTGGCAAGAATGATGCTTTCAAGACTCCATCACAATGGAGTTCTAAGAGTGTGGTGCAAAGATGGAGCAGGGAAATGGGGGAATATTTTAGGAAGCAGAACCAAGGCACAGTGGAGAATGCAACCTGTACTGCAAGACATAAAGCAGCTGGTGAGGACTATGGAATTTTTTGGGCTCTTCACAGGTCAACACCCCCTAGTCAAGGAGACAAAGAACGCGGCAATAAAGGCAGCAACGTACAGGATAGCCTTTTCTTTTCCTTAAGCTACTGACCTAATTTGCAACCTTTTGCTATGTACCAAAAAAAAATATATATCTAACGGCATAAAATGAACAATGGTTTGTAAGAACTTATTAATTTGTCAAACAATCTAACGGTCATTATTTATAGCTTTCGTATCCAACGGCATAAAATGGAGCAATGGTTTGTAAGAACCGTAGGTGATTTAATCCATTCCATCTGACCATCTTGACAAACGAGCATACTCCAATTCGTAATTTTGTCTTTTAGTCCCTTACTTTTACAAATAGCACGTTTACCGGTGTGATGTGACAAATATTATCTCTCCTCAATTACAAATGACCGGATGGATTACAAATTACTTTTTCTCATTTTTTCTACACCATCAACGGCCCAAACCATTTCCCGCCTAATCCAACGGACGTAAATGAGAAGGCAACCGTCTTAACTCTTCATCAAGAAAATGAAGTTATTTTTCTTCTAAAGATGTGATGTGATAGGTTAACTAATCGTTGACTTTTTTTACTAACGTGTAACGAGTCAAAGACAAAAAGTGTGTAAGCAAGTGTCTTTACTCTTTATAGGGTGATTTGATTTGGGTTTTTGATCAAAGGGTTTTACTTTCTCAGGAGGAGATTGAAGAGGGTGATGATCAGAGCCATCAACTTCTCCATTTCAAAACCATAATTGCTAAAAACACAAAACTATGGCTTTGCAGTTATGGGAGACCTTGGATGAGGCAATTTGCTATGTCCTAACGGGTCTCTTCGGGTCGCCCGACGATCACCTCCAACGGAGCAGGGCTTTAAAGGAGCAGGTGAAGCCGCTTCCTCCTCCGGTCCATATTACCAAGGAGGAACTTAAGCAATATGATGGGTGCGCCCATCTCTCTCAAAGCAGGTTTGACTCTGCTACTTTTTCTTTTCTTTGTGTTTTCATTTCTGATTAGATTCTGGGTTTTTTCTTTTTTTTTTGGGGGGGGGGGGGATATTGAAGAGAAAGAATCCTTTTTAATTGTTTGTGTTGCTTAACTTGCTTTCCTAGTTCTTACTATTTAGCTACTTGTTTCCTTTGATTTGGTTTTAATTTCTCAGGGCTTCCTCTTCCTCCTCTCATCAACCAAAGTACCAAGTTTTTCTGAGTTTCAGAGGTGCAGACACTCGCCATGGCTTCACCAGCCATCTTCTCAAAGCTTTGAAAGACAAGGGGATAGCAGTCTTCTTCGATGATGAAAAACTGGAAAAGGGAGAAGAGCTTAATCCGGCATTGTTGAAAGCAATTGCAGCTTCGAAGATCTCCATAGTCATTTTATCTAAGGACTATGCTTCTTCAAAATCATGCTTGACCGAACTATCTGAGATCATGAAGTGCAAGGGTGGTGTTATGGCACAGATTGTGCTTCCAATCTTCTACCATGTTGATCCCTCCGATGTGCGGAATATTGCTGGAACCTTCAAAGAATCTTTTGAAAAAAAGCACCAAAAACGGAAGCTAGATGAAGTAAACGAATGGAAAGATGAATTTTCTAAAGTAGGCAAATTAAAAGGATGGCATATAGAGGGGGGCAACTTTGACAGGTAAATTTTTCTTCAAATCTTTGGATTAGAACCTTAGATAAATCAATCAAAATCCTTATTTTTGGATCCCTTGTTCTTTAAGGTTTTTATTGAAACATTTAGTTGATTTTCTATATGTTTAACACTTTTGAGTAAATATGTACTATATTTATTTGCCTTTTCAATGATAAAGAAATATTGATTTTTAACTTTCATTTTAAATTAATTTGCTAGATCTGAACCTGAATACATTAAGGATATTGTTGAAGATGTAATAAAAAAGTTGAATAGCAAGTCCACAAGTTGTTCTAAAGACTTGGTTGGGATAAATAATCAGATGGAGAAAATATTGTCACTCATTGACCGGGAAGACACTCGTGTGATAGGAATTTGGGGTATGGGTGGAATAGGCAAAACAACTCTTTCTGAAGCTGTATATAATGAAGTAGTCTCTTCTTCTAAGTTTTCTGCTCATCACTTTCTCCGGAATGTCAGTGAGAAATGTGAGAAACAAGGAATGGAATTTTTACGGGATCAACTTGTTTCCAAATTATTAGATGAAAAAGACATCCACATAGATACACCCTCTATAGGGTCCACTTTGATCCAGGAAAGGCTCCGCAATAAAGGGGTATTTGTTATTCTTGATGATGTTAATGATTCAGACCAAATAGAACATTTGGGTCTTAAACATTTTGGTCTTGGAAGTAAAGTCATAGTGACGTCTAGGGATCAACAAGTACTTAGGAATATTGAAGTTGATGAAGTATATGAGGTGGAGAAGTTGAACGAGGATGACTCTCTGCAACTCTTCTCTAAATTCGCTTTTAAGCAATATAATCCTGTTGCTAGTTTTCGGGATCTATCAATGAAGTTTGTAAAATATGCTGGAGGCAATCCGCTTGCTCTTAAAGTTTTGGGTTCTAGCCTGTATAAGAAGTCTAGAAATGTGTGGGAAAGTGCACTGGACAAATTAAAGGAATATCCAGAGCCAAAAATCATCAATGTTTTGAAGGTCAGCTTTGATGGACTAGATGATTTAGAGAAGAATATATTTCTTGATATTGCAATCTTCTTTAAAGGGGAATCCTTATATGAAGTGACAGAATTACTAAAATGCTGTTATAAAGGTGCAGAGTTTGGAATAAGCAACCTAGTCGACAAGTGCCTAGTTGATGTTAGATCTGGATCTAGTGGTATTGACATGCACGATTTGCTTCAAGAAATGGGTAGGGATATTGTTCGACAAGAATCGGAAGACCCTGGAAGACGGAACAGGTTATGGAATCCTGAAGATGTGTACTATGTGTTAAAGAATAACAAGGTAAGAGCTACTATATTTGTATGGAGTACTTAGCTACTATATTTGTTCGGAGTACTTAAAATTTTTTGAATATTTTAAGTTAATAAAACTAGTAAATAATATGACAAACATGTATTAGAAGGCAATAGTTAAAATTTAAAGATGATAGTGACTGGATCTTTAAACCAGTTATATGACTTGCATAATTTTGGACAATTAGAAATGGTTTTGGATAGTAAAATTTTTAACTATCACTGTTCTAGTCTTCTAAATATAGGACGTCAGAAATCCGTTATCTGAAACCATTTATAGATAATCGGTTTTTCTTATTCCTTAATAATATTCCAATAAATATTTTTTAATACTATGTTGGCAAAAAAATCCAAATAAATTAATTTCTTACTGTTAAGCTCTTGAAGTCTCTTCTCCAGAAAGAGATGGTTTAATAGACATTTTTTTTTAAAGGACTAAAATGGAAAAAAAAAACTACTTAATAAGCAAAAGTTACAAAGATAATGGACATCCATCAGTTTTAGTTAAATAGAGACGGTAAATAATTTTCTCTTACATGAAAAAAGTGGAACAAAAATAGGTTTAAGTCAAAGAGGAGTCCTCGCTATTTATAAATTTGATATGCATCAGATGCCTAATTATTAGTGTTTTTAATTTTATGAAAGAGTCCTCATTATTAAATGTTTGTTGTGTATTTCTCTTGATGTGTAATGCATGTCCATAACTTTATTAATAATACTTGATCATCTGTTTTTGATTATTAGGGGACTGAATCAATTAAGGGGATATCCTTAGATATGTCTCAGATCAAAGAGCTACCGATATGTCCTGGTATTTTTGAAAAAATGATTAATCTTGTATTCATCAAGTTCTATATTCCTTTGCAAAATAAAGAGCCCTGTAATAAGTTGTTGCTTGAAAACCAAGAGCTTACATATCTTCCTGAAGTGCTAAGGTATTTTCATTGGAATTATTCCCCATTGAAATCTTTACCATCAGATTTTAATCCACAGAACCTTGTTGAATTGAGCTTACGCAATTCGACGAATATCGAACAACTTTGGAATGGAGACCTGGTAAGATTTTATAATTCATATAAAAAGTTACTTATTACATTTTATTCGCTTCCAGTACAAATTAAGGTGAGATACTTTGAATAAATCTAGTTATTCTTGTACATTTCCTTTGCACAGGATGTTGTTAATTTAAGACAGATGGACCTTTATGGCTGCAAGAAACTACAGAAGATCCCAAATCTATTAGGAGCCATGAAACTTCAAATTTTATTGTGTCAGGGGTGTGAAAGTTTGGTTGAACTTCCTTGCATGACGCATTTGATATCTCTTAATGTGCTAGATCTTGAGGGTTGTGCAATCACTAAATTTCCTGAAGCTCCCACAAATTTAGTAGGATTATCCTTACTTGGGACTCAAGTAGAAGAGGTGCCTTCGTCTATTGGGACTCTAAAAAAGCTGCGAAGTTTAAATATGAGAAGCACGAAGATTCAAAGTATCCCAAGCAGTATTGTCAAGTTGGATGCCCTCGAATATATTGATCTCTCTCATTGCCCAAACATCACCGAATTAAATTTGAACATTATCACTCCTGCTGAAGAAGTGCCCTTATCAATCTCAGGGCTTCAAAGCCTTAGAGCATTGATTGTGGAGAACTGCAAGAGCCTTAAGTCACTCTCAGAGCTTCCACCATGGTTAGGAGTCTTAGATGCTGGAGACTGCATATCTTTAGAAAGAGTATCATTCATGGATTGTGATTATCAACGTGAACTTGATTCCATTACTCACTTCAAATTCAATAATTGCTTCAACTTGAATCTAGATGCACTTGACAACATTATTGTGGCGTATCCAATGATTGTAATTCAGTACATGGCAAAGCAAGCGGCTAAGCAATTGACAGAGAATAAATTGGATCTATATGATGAGGAGGAGTCCCATGAATTCAATTCCAATGTTAGGTTTTTTTCACATAATAAAGTGCTTCATTATTTACCTGGATCTGAAATTCCAAATAAGTTTGAGCACCAATGCAGGAATTCCTCAATAACTGTGAAGTTTCCTTCTACTGATAGCAGGAGATTCTTGTGTTTTTCTCTGTGCCTTGTGCTTGATTTCGAGCACTTTCGTGAATATAATTGTTTTTCAATTCACATTGAATACCGACTGAAAGGCACAGATGGTAGTTATCAGAATTTCAAAAGAGAGTGGGATCCGATTTATGATTATAAGAAGGCAAAGCGAAGTTCCAGTGAACATGTGTTCATCCTGTTTAGAGACGATATGGTACACAGAGACATGCATACAGAGGCTTCTTTTGACTTCCACGTTGTTGCTACTAAATACTATACTGATAAATCTGATGATGAATTTCATCATGGAGATGAAATGAAGGTCGAGAAATGTGGTGTTCATGTATTCTACATAAATGCAGAGAGTTTAACTGTTAGTGATGTTGTCTCCAGCATTAGTTTCAACTTTGATGAAGATAACAGATGCCAGATGCAGTCCTAACATCATTCAACCAAACTCTCTCCCGTTGCTCCGAATTGGCTCTCTCAGAAATTTGCTGTGCACAATGGAGATTTTGGAGGATCAATGATCAAGGAAGATGCTAATGTTGAGAAGGGCCATGCCATGATGACCCTGCTCCTATGATGTTAGAACTTGATCCAAAAGATGTTTGAGTTCTGACAAGTAGGGAGACTATGAACCAGATGAAAAATTGGAATATCACATTCCTCTTGAGTGGATACAAGTTCTCAGCAATGTCATTCTCATAAGTTAGTGGCTTTCCTTTCATTTTTCATAATATTATACTTTTTCTGTCATTGTTTAAATGTTTACATAATTTTCAACCTGTAAATTGCCTATGATGGACATATTCATTTGAAGTGATTGACAAAAAATATTTCTCTACAGTCAGGATGAGATCTTACTTTTTTTTTTGGTAAAAAGGATGAGATCTTACTGATTATGATGTATAATGATCCTTTCCAATTTTTTGAGAAAAATAGAACCTTTTAAGTGTACTTCATTTTAATTGTTACTGAAAACAGAAAAAAAGATAGAAATCTGTTTAAGAGTTGAGTGTTAAATTTCATTCAAGGAATTATATTTTGGCGAGAGTTGAATAATTCTTCCTTCTCCGTTCCTCTCTTTTGTTTGTCTTCTTTCATAGGTATAATCTGCTAATTTGGTCCGAGGAAAATCTCCCTATCAAGAGATTTCAATCCACCAACAAAGTAAGTTTGCTTTGAAGTTCCTTTTTCAAATTTCCTCATGGTTCCTTTTTCAATATTTTCCTCAATCAAGTAAAGCATCTATGATACTTTTGCAGTTGACTAGTTATTGCTCGATTTTATTTCTTAAATCAAACTGGTGAACTCCATTCAGCTTCAATGTTGGGTTTTCAGCTTTAGGATAGGCCATTTATAGCAAAACAAATGATTGTAGAGGTAGAAGTTTATGCATCAAATACCTTAATAGTCACTGCATTTTCCTTTGATGAACTTGATCCGTTGCTTTCTTTTTCCATCTGAAATTAGCATAACTTGTGTAAAAATTGGCTTTTTAGTGGATATGTTATTAATTCATGCATGATTACCTAATTTTTAATTCCGTATTAATTAGTGAATTTCTGTAGTTTATGATGAAGTTCAATTATTACATTAATTAATTATTAATAATTAGGTAAAACTCACATAACTGGTTGTAAAGTCAAGGTTTGTAAGAAATGCTCTTTTTTTTTGTCCCTCAAAATAAGAATGTACCAACTGTGTGCTTACAGAGTTGATGTTATCAAGGTGGAGAATTTACTAATTTCCTGGATCCATAATGAACTCACTTTCCATTTGGTCATCCATCATTCAGCAGAAGAACTAATTGTCTCAAACTGTACAAAGTCCAAGGTATCTCCACCATATTTCTATTTTTTCTTTAGTTATATCTATTTATGCTTCTTCTTCTCCTTTTAGCTTGAGATCTTTACCCAGTGCCTGTATGTTGATGAGATTTTCAGCTCTACATTTTTTTTAAAGAAATTTGTATGAAAATTTTCATTATAAAAGAAATTTATACTCCCTAGATTATTATCAATTTTCTGAACTTATGGTTTGCCTGATAAATTTCAGAACTTTTGCATTCATCTTGATTCTGTTCATTTTCTGTGATTTTGATTTACATGAAATTAAAATTTTTTTTTAGGTAATTTTATGTAAATTGACATAAAACGAGACGTGAACTGTAATTTTAGCTGTTTTTATTTTGCTCTGTTGTTTTTTGAAACAGAAATGGAATTCTTAGCTCAAAGTCTAGTGGAGTTGGGGCTTTTGGTAATAGAAAAATGGTGGGATTGTAATTAATTAACTTTCTTAGCTCTACATTTTTTTTTCTTGATGTGGTTGTTTTGCAGGTTGCATGGGGTTCTCTGTTTAAAGGGTTCATTACATAAATAGTGCAACTTTGGTTTTGAGCTTCCTCTTTTCTTGTATTTGATTTATGTGTATGATTGACGAATTTGAGATAATTGTTACAAAAATTGTGTGTCTGGTTATGGAATCTTTAAGGAAGCTTTTATATTTACTCGAGCCTGCCCCTGTTACTCTCATTGTTACAGCCGTGGGTGTGACATTTGGATCTGCATTTCGTGCTTTGAAACTGTGATTTGTCAGAAGCATCGATTACTTTTCTAAAGTCTCATGCACTAATGAATGATTCCAATAATTTGTGAGGTATCTCCATCTGTATTGCATTTATCACAACTACTTTTCGTCTCACCACAATAGAAAGCATCCAATTATTGAAAAGACCCTTACTCTAAAACTAATAAAATGCTTTCTGGTCTTCCCATTTTTTCAAGTGTGTAATATCATGTTCAATCAACAAACTCGCCCTAAAATCTATGATGAATGCTTGTATGATCACTTGCAATTACTATGTTCATTCATCCTAGGCATAAATTTTCAAAGTGTTGCGGGCACCAAGTCACCAGGTGGATCACGAAGGATCTGAGCTCCGGAGGCGATCTGAGAACACTGAGATGAACGTCAAGAGCGGCGGGGAGGAGTCCCCCGTTTGAGCTCTGATGCTTAAGTTAGAGACTCTGGAAGAGTAGTGATGATATGAGCTTAGATTATGAGAGTGTGTAATGTACCTCGGCCTTTAGGGCCACGGGTATTTATAGAGTCTCTTTGGGATCACGTGCGGTGTGATAAATGGACTGAGTTCAGGACCCCTTAGATTTAGGGGTAATTGGGCCGCGTGACCGTCCCTAGACTTCTCAAGCCGTTTTCTGGTGATCGGCAGGGCTTGTCGAACGCCTGGAATCTGTCATGCTCAACACAAAGGATACTATTTGTTGTTATATTTATGAGCCATGACCAGCTATTAATTGCTTTTCAACTACCAGCCTAGGATACTATTTGTTGCTTTATATGAGCCATGAACAAATTTCTACTTCTTTTGCTTAATTTTGACTCCCTTATTGTACGAAAACGCGTTGCGCACCTTGTGCAGAATTTTCAAAGCTACAAGGCTACATATTATTCCCAAAACTTTCGTGGAAGATACAAGGGATGACTAAAGTAATTTACTTGTGAACTTCACTTGCTGCACTGACAAGCTTCCGAATTTCCACTTGCAATTCTAGGGGTTTTTTTTTTTTCCTTTTCATAAGAACATGAAATTGAAAAGTATTATAATGAGAGGTAACCCTCTTCTATGTCCCATAATCCCACTTTGTCCGATAAAAGTACAAAATTGGTCCTATATAGAGAAATGTGCAATTTAGTCTCTCTACTATAATATTATACTACAATTTAGTCTCTCTATTATTAGATCTGATGCCATTAGTCTCTTTCATTAATTGTCATCCGTTGCCTTGTCAAATTCACTGACATGGAACAAACAACATCAACGATCTGACACATTAGCTGATGTGGCATTTGTTAGGCACCTGTTTAGGGGCCTTTGTTAACATTGAGATGCCGCCGTATGCTGACATTGTCAAGACACTTTGGATTGGTGATGATTACTTCAACAACAATCGCAGTTTTTTCTTTCAAAGATAATAAAGACCCCTAAACAGGCCAAAGTTGACGGGGCAACGACAACTATTAACGAAAGGGCCTTAATTGCACAAAATCCAATAGTAGAGTGACTAAATTGCCTAAAATTTGAGTAAAGAGGCCAAATTCCAAATTTTCCTATAATTTAAGGACCAATTCTCTACTTTTACCCACTTTATACATCGCAGAATGCAACCACTAATAAGTTATCCTTTTTTAGTTTCATTCTTTCAAAAACTTCAACGAACTTTCGTAGACACGGATTCCATTCTACTCGCAACAACGAGCAAATATAGTTAAAACAGAGAGCTTCCTCTCCTCTGTTAACACTTAACAGTTTCCTTTGTGTTGTTCCCTCATCACTTGTTTTCTTTGATTTTGGCTTTAATTAATTCATGGCTCCCTCTTCTTCCTCCTATGCTCTTCAACCAAAGTATCAAGTTTTCCTGAGTTTTAGAGGTGAAGACTGAAGACACTCGCCAGAACTTCACCAGTCATCTCCTGGAAGCTCTTAAAAGAAGGGTAATCAATCAATGTCTTCTTTGATGAGGAATTGGAGAAGGGAGAGGAACTTTCTCAAGCACTGATGAATGCAATCGCAGCATCAAAGATCTCCATACCCATCTTCTCCAAAGACTATGCTTCTTCCAAATCATGCTTAGCTGAACTCTCCCAGATCATCGGTTGCATGCGTAGTCAGGGGCAGATCGTGCTTCCCATCTTCTACCACGTTGACCCTTCTGACGTGCGTCACCATAGTGGGAGTTTTAAAGAATCTTTCGATCAACATCTCATGAAGAAGCCAAAGGAGCAAGTGGAGCGATGGAAAGCTGCTTTCACGCAAGCAGGTCAGTTGAAAGGCTGGCATATTGTTGGAGGCAACTTCGACAGGTAACTATTTCTCCATCTTCTTTGTGTTATATTGCTTTATTATCTTATGTTTATAATCTGTTTTCTAAATTGGGTTTAATACTCTCTTTTTTTTTAAAAAAAAAATTACTATAGTATTTAATCCCTCAACTTAGTGAAGTTGGTTTTTCGTTTTCTTCAGTGAAAATATTGAATTTTTGTTTTCATTTTAACTTATTTGCTAAATCTGAACCTGAATATATTTATGAATATATTTATAACATCGTTGCTGTTGTCATTAAAAAGTTGAGCGGTAAGTCTGCTTATGTGTCTGAAGAATTGGATGGAATAGATGATTAGATACAGAAAATTTTGTTGATGATTGACCAAGATCACATTCGTCTAATAGGAATATGGGTATGGGAGGCAAAACAACTCTTGCTGAAGCTGTATATAATTAGGTGGTCTCTGGTTTTAAGTTCGATGCTCATTACTTTCTTCAGGATGTTCGTGAGAAATCCTTAGAAAGATATGGAATGCAATCTATACAAAATGAACTTCTTTCTAAATTGTTGAGAGGAGATTTTCATATAGACACCCGCTTCATAGGATCCACATTGATCCGAGATAGGCTTCGAAATGTAAGAGCATTTGTTGTCTGTGATGATGTTAATGATTTAGACCAAATACAACGTTTGGGTGTTCAATATTTTGGTCTTGGAAGTAAAATCATAATAACATCTAGAGATCGACAAGTGCTCAAGAATATTGGAGTTAATGAACTTCATGAGGTAATGGGGTTAAGAGTAAATCACTCTCTTGAACTCTTTTGTAAACTTGCATTTAAGCAGCATAATCCTATTGCTGGTTTTTGGGATCTATCAATGAAGTTTGTAAAATATGCTGGAGGCAATCCGCTTGCTCTTAAAGTTTTGGGTGCTGCATTGTATAAAAGGAGATTAACAATGATGTGGCAGTGAAACAAATGTTTCGGCAGGTTTGGTCTGCTAATGTTCCTCCAAAAGTTAAAATTTTTGGATGGAGGGTTGTCCATGATGCTCTCCCTGTCCGTGAAGAGTTATCTCGACGAGGAATGGATGTTGAATTGACATGTTTTCGATGCAATAAGGGAGTGAAGTCTGTGTCTCATGCGTTGATGGAGTGTGAACATGCTGCTTGTATATGGGCTTTGGTGCGACAGAAATATTCAATTGATATGCCTGATGCGGAAATTGATAATTTTTTTGGATCTTTGGCATGGCAGGATATTTCTTTGCTTACAACTTGGGCAATATGGTATAATAGGAATATGGAGCTTCATGAAACTATTCGCAGAACACCTGGGGAGACTGTGCAATTTATCAAAGCTTACTTGTCTGAATTCCAACGTGTCAACAAGCGACTACTACAGCATCAACATTGGTATCTTGAGAATCTACTCAAGGATGGAGTGCACCTACCGAAGATACAATTAAGGTGAACTTTGATGGCTCTTTTCAAGCTCAATCAAAGTCGGGTAGTTTTGGTGTCATTGCACGAGATTGTCATGGATTGGTCATGGGAGCAGCAGCTGGAAAATTGCAGTATGTTTCTGATGCTTTCATGGCAGAAGGACTAGCAGCAGTTAAAGCCCTCTCTTGGGCAAGAGATATGGGCTTCTCAAAGATTATATTGGAAGGTGACTCTCTCTCTGTTATTAAGAAAGTGAATTCAACTGCTCAAGATTTCTCTTTGTTGGGTCCTTATGTTGCTGAACTGAAATTCCTTGGCTCGCTTTTTATTTCTTGCTCTTTCATCCATGTAAACAGATTGGGTAATGCAGTTGCTCATTCCCTAGCTAATCTTGGCTTTTCCCTACCCCATGATGCTTTTTGGGTAGAGGAAGTACCAAATTCAATGTTCTTCATAATGATTGTAATGCTTTTCCCACATGAATGAAATACCCAATTTCCTCAAAAAATGGGCACATTTGATTTTTTTTATCAAACAAAGTGTCTTGATCCTTATTTATGAAAAATTTATTTAGAATTAAAATTTTAAAAAATATGTTTTGAAAATTTTAAGTTTTAAATTTTCCAAAATTTATTTTAAAAATTTTAAAAATTATATTTTTGTAATAATTAATGGTTTTGATCTAAAAAATCAAACGTGCTCATTCAATTCGGCTTTTTAATTAATAAGGACAGAAATGTCCTTTAGTATTGGGATAATGAATAATTATACTACTAGAAAATTTGTTAACCCAGAAAGTACTTCTTTTTTAAAAATAAATATACTTTTTTTTTCCAAAAATTCTAGAATAATGGATGTTAAATTTTATGGTGGACCAATAATCATTACATCATTATTAATGTATTATGTCTTTTTGGGTTTTCTAGATAATCACTTAAAAATTAATTTTGTGTGTAGGTTTAGGACTATAATACCCTTACACATTTGTTATATATAACATTTAGGAAATATTCATAAATTTAACTAATTTTTTTTTCATATTTTTATTATAATAATTCAAGGTTTATCCCCAACTACAAAAATATTTTATTTTTTAAAAGGTAAATCTTAAAAATTAAAATCCACTATAATAGGATCTTAGAAAAATAAGTTTAAATACATATCATTAAGGTTTAGTCTCAATAATAAAAATATTTTATTTTTTAAAAGGGTAATAATTTCAAATTTCTTAGTTGTTTAGAAAGGATGGAAGTATAGGTGTAGATTTCTTTTCTACTAATCTTATGAGGTATAATAGTAATTATTTGATACACTAACAGTGTAAAATTTGAACTCCACAAACGGGGTGAGGAGTTGACACGTATCTTTATTTTATTTTATTTTATTTGATTTTTAAAATTCAAAACTATTCCTTAAAGGACACATGTCAACCCTTAACCAAGATTTTTGAAACCGGACCGATAAGGGAACCGGAGAGGTTCGGTCACCGATTTGACCAGTCCAACCGCCGGTCTGGTCTGTTAAGGCAATTGAGACTAAAAAAATAATTTTATATATAATAAATATAAAATGTTGCATAACAATGACATAACAAGCTTTGTGGTGGAATGGTTAAGTAGTTTATGACTTTTTTACTATGTTATGGTCATCACAAACAAAAGTATTTTCAAATTTTAAAATTTGAATTTAGTCAAAATTTAGTAAAATCGGTCCGGTTTTTCGGTTCAATCGGCAGTTGAACTGGTCAGCATTGGTCATTGATTGACATTGACTAACCGGAAAAGACTATGTTTTCCGGATCGGACAGGCCTCCGGTATCCGATTCAATCGGACGAACCGGCCAATCCAGTCCGGTTTCAAAAACAATACCCTAAACCCCCAGTACATATGTAGTTTGCTAAACTCCACTGACAATGTATTATATAATTTTCCATAAATTTAAAACCTATAAGTAATATTATAACTTATTAACATTTCCACCCAAATTTTGTCTCTTTCTAGTTTTCTTCAACCTCCCTTTATTTTTATATCTTTTAAGTATTGTTGGAAAGTATATGCAACTTTTTTCTTAAAAATTCTTTAATTTGATTTATATCAATAAAAAAATAGTTTTTATTATGCAAGTGTATTGATTTTTTTTTTTTGCCAACAAGTGTATTGTTACTTAAAATTTTGCTTTTATTTATTATTAGGGGACAGAATCAATTAAAGGAATATCATTGGATATATCTGATGTCGAATCAGCTCTGCAGATAGGTCCTACTATTTTTAAAAAGATGGACAATCTCACATTCATTCAATTCAATGTCGGTGAGCTTGCGCAGTTCTATCTTGATGATCATGAGGAGCTTCGTAATAGATTGTTGCTTGCAAATGGAGATCTTGCGTATCTTCCGGATGAGTTAAGGTATTTTCATTGGGCTTATTGCCCATTGAAAGCTTTACCATCAAATTTTAGTCCAAACAACCTTGCTGAATTGAACTTACACGGTTTGAATATTGAACAACTTTGGAATGAAAATCTGGTAAGATATCTTTATTCATCTTCAAAGTAAGTTACACTAGTATTTATTTTGTTTTCTTCATATTTTATGCTCTTATATATTAATACCGACTTTTTTTTTTTGAAGAGAATGCCGATTAAATTTTATTGAATGAAGGTTGTTGTAATTTTCTTATGCACAGGATGTTGCTGTTAATTCAAGAAGGATGTATCTTTCTGATTGCATGAAGTTACGCAAGATCCCAAACCTATTAGGAGCAGTCAAACTTGAAACTTTAGACTGTGTAGGGTGTCGCAGTTTGGTTGAACTTCCTTCCACGAGGCATCTTACCGTCCCTTACAAAGTTAAAACTTAGTGGTTGCCCAATCAATAAATTTCCAGAAATTCCAGCAAACTTGGAAGAAATAGATTTGTGTGGGACTCAAATAGAAGAGGTGCCCTCCTTTATTGGGTCTATAAAGAAATTGCGAAGATTAAGGATGGGGGCACAAAGATTCAAAAGGTTCCAAGCAGTATTCTCAAGTTGGAAGAACTTGAACATCTCATTCTCTATGATTGCCCAAAGCTCACCGAATTAAATTTGGGCATGACTTGTGATCTTGAAGAAGTGCCCTCATCAGTCTCAGGGCTTCAAAAAGGTCTCAGAGAATTGAATGTGAGAGGTTGCAAGAGTCTTAAATCACTCTCAATGCTTCCGTCATCACTACAGTTATATGCACATGGCTGCACATCATTAGAAAGAGTGTTGTTCGTGGATCAAGGTGAACACCATTCCTCTGCTGATGCTAATTTCAGTTATTGCTTCAACTTGAATCGAGATGCATGTAACAACATTGTTGAAGCGTATCCAATGACTCAAATTCAGTCAATTGCAAAGAAATCTGCTAAGAAATTGACAAAGAATAGACAGCTAATAAGTAAAGTTTGTTCCAATTTCCCTGGATGTGAAATTCCAGATAAGTTTGGGAACCAGAGTAAGAATTCCTCTATAACTGTCAAGTTAGATTCAACTACTAATACAAGAAAATTCTTGTGTTTTGCTTTATCCTTTGTGGTTGATTTTGACCACTTTTTTAAAGAAAAAGTCGATAGTTATGGTAACCACATTCAAGTTGAATACCAACTGAAAGGCACAGACGGTAGTTCTCAAAATTTCAAAAGAGAATGGGATTTTCATTGGGAAGGGGGCCCAATTCCTGTGGGATGCTATGATGAACATGTGTTCGTTCTGTTTAGAACGGATATGGTTCACAGAGACATGAATTATAAGGAAACATCTTTTGACTTCTGCCTTTTTGGTAAAAATAAAACTGAAAGGGTGAAAGAAATGAAGGTGGAGAAATGTGGTGTTCATGTATTCTAGGTGGATGCAGAGAGCTTTTCAGTCACCCATGTTGATTCTCGCATAAAATTGAGCTCTGATAAAGATGAAATATGCAGTCCTATCATCATTCAACCAAACACACCTGATGCTCCAAGTCTCCCTTCCCATAAATTTGGTGTTCACAATGGGGAATTTGGAGAATCATTAGTTGACGAAGATGCTAATGTTTCTGCTCCTCCAATGTCTATGCTTGATCCCGAAAGGAGTCTGAGTTCCTGCGACAAGGGAGACCATCAACCACATAAAAGATTGAAACTGTTGATATGTTAATTTACAATTCAAGTTAATTTGTAAATGAACTTGTGAAATTAAGATGTGTGGCTAGAATTTCATCTCAAGACCAAAGCGTAGCAGGATACTATACCACCTTAATTCTATGTCAGCTAGGAAAAGGCTTTATTTTCCTAATAATGGGCCAAAATTTATTAAATAATGATTATTTTGTCAAGTGAAGTACACATGGTGTGATAAGAATTCAGGTCAGGCTGCGTGGACCGTCAGATACAATAAAGAGTTAATTCGTCAAATACGACGATCACATCATATTGTGCGAATTATATGAGATGCAATATCTGACTTAGGAGTTAGGATATGCAGTATATTTGACATCGTTTACATTCTGACATCATGAGTAAGCTGCCCATGTCCTGGATTGCATTGTCTTCAGGTCAGCTCAGATATCAACTTTTACATATTGTTCAATTAAGGATAATTTGGGGAGGAAAGCTAATTTCACTAAGTGGAGCATGCCAATTTCAACTATGATCCTTGACAATGTTTCCTTAGGCTAGTCGAATACTCCTGGTGAAATATTGGCTTAATCCGACTCAGTTTGTAACTTTTCCGCGGTTTTCAATTAAGCACATGGGCTCGGAAAAGGTCAAATTCAAGCAAGATATGGCATCATTTGCATGAAGCCATGTTCATAACGTCGAATAAGGGTTCATGGCTGGTCATTTTCGTGCCTTAGCTGATTTGACCATTTTGGTAAGTTTTGCAAGTCTTTCAACTAAGGACAAGTGGTTTTCTGCCCCGGTTTAAGCCATTTTCTTGATTGATCTTTATTATTTTCGAAGCATAAGCTAAGTTTAGTCAAGTTATTGTTATTATTGTGGCCTAGTGGTTCAAGGTCGAAGTCAGGCATGTTTGGGCTGTTTCGTCGTCAAATTCGTTACATAACGCAGCATGAATGCAGCCCAGGTCATGCATAAATGCGCCAAGCAGGTCAAGTATCCGGAAGTCGTATGACGTTCATTACATAGTGTATTTCATATGGTATGTGGCATTGGAAGGCATGTCAATTCAGAGTAGCAATTTCCTGGAAGTTTCCCTGATCGTCAAAGAAGGAAGTACAGCAAGATAACGTAGTCAGATTGCTGGATCAAATACTTAGTGACTTAGTAGAAGCCAGGTCGACGGCCCATGTTCTGGAGCCCATGCCGCCCCCTATAAATAGGGAACTCTTCTACCAGTTTTCAACACGCTACAAACTTGTTCTGTGCAAAAAATCAAGTCCAGTGCTTTTTCTATCAATTTTTTCTCTAAAAGTTTTTTGTTGTTCATCACCTTTTCATACAAGTTTTTATTTGATCTTCTTGTATTTCAATCTTGTCTACAAGATTTTCTGTTTGTAATCTGTTGAAATCAAATCAAATAACAATATTTTTTGTTATTTTATATTATGTTCGTTGAAAAACCTTTAATCACCTTGTTCGTTGAAAAACCTTTAATCACCCTTGTTTACAAGTAATCTGGCATCAATGATTTAAATGCTTTGATGTGACTTTGATCCAGAACCGTGCAATTCGTCTGATCACTCCAAGTTTGATCTTTTACTTTCAATTTTCACAAAGAGTTTATGTTATTATTCTATAAAAATAACTGACACGCCTCGAACCTCTCTCTTTCCTCAAAGAAATCTGACGTCAAAGACCCTTTTGAACGCACAAGAAAAATTTGGCGCAAAAGAAACTATCACTTTCCCTTTGAGTAGATATAATTTCTCATCGGCAGTGTTCTTCGCATTTCTCAATGCATATATAGGTACGTGCCTTTTTTTTTCGTTTTTAATAATACTAGTATACTTCTTCTATTATTGGTTAAACTCTCAATCTGTGAAATGCCTATGATGGACATATGGATTCCAAGTGTTTGATAATAAAAATGACATCTTACTAATTACCCTGTGGATGCTTTCTGTTTTCCATTTTGCTTTAGGAAAACAAAACCTCTTACTACTCTTATTGTAAATTGTTACTCAAAGGAGGCCAAAACATTGAAATTTGTTCAAGAGTTGAGTGTTGAATTTCAATACTTCCATAATTCTTCCTTCTCCATTATTCCCCTCATTAGTTTGTCTTCTTTCGCAAGAAATCCAAATTCCCAACTATTAATTTGGTATTTGGGGGAAGTTTCAGACAACAAGAGATTTCAATCCATCATTAAAGTAAGTTTGCTTTCAAGTTCATAAAACTTCCCTTACAAAATTTACATCCAATATCATAAGAGATATTATAAAAGGGAGTTCTGTCAAAGACTAGAGTAGATTTCAAGTTCATAAAAATTTGGCCTCTAGGTATTAGTTGATTTCTGATTTTTATGCCAGATTGTGGTTGCTACACTCATGTCAATCAGGATATGGCTTACCGTGAGATTGGCTTTGCTTATGTCCTTTGTTTATATATTGTTCTAGGTTTTAGTATTGCTTCACCTTGGAATGCAGAATTTGACTTCAGTATAACTAAGTACTTATCTCTTATGATGTTATCAAGTGTATGAATTTACTTTCATTGGTGGATAAAGAACTTACTTTCCTCTTGCATTTTAGAATAATGACAATTCAGCCTTAGCTTAATTTGATACCACTGAACCTGCATAATGGGTGTTTACTTTCTTAGTGAGAAATTTCTGGTCTCGAAGTCAAAGCTGGGCCAGTGCAAACTTGTATTAAAAATGATCGGCATAAATACCATTTTGCACCCTTAAGTTTATACGGATTGCTACTTTACACCCAACTTTTTTATTTTGACCAAAATGTACCCCAAAGTTTTATTTTTGTGTCACTTTGCACCCTCTGTCCAGGTAGGATAAACGGATTGGTCAGGGCGTTCAACGTGGCATACCACATGGACAAAAAATGACACGTGGCACGTATCCTTTTGTGCACGTGGCATACCACGTGTCACTTTTTGAAACACATGGCATGTCATGTGTCACTTTTTGGTACACATGGCGTGATACGTGTCACTTTTTGGTACACGTGGCGTGTCACATGTCGGTTTTTTGGTACACGTGGCATGTCACGTCGGACACCGTGATAGAGCCGTTTGTCATACCGTGACGGAGGGTGCAAAGTGACACAAAAATAAAACTTTAGGATGCGTTTTGATTAAAATAAAAAAATTGGGTGCAAAATAGCAGTCCGTACAAACTTAAGGGTGCAAAGTGACATTTATGAAAAAATGATCTCAATATGACTTGATATGAGAGCTATAATGTGATTCAGGTAAGGTATTCACATCCCTACCCACTATGCTTTTTTCTGCTGCCCTGTTCTACCTCTTCAACTTAAAATTAGGCTTAGCTTCCATAACTTTGCACCGTTGGAAAGTTGCATCAGTAATCTGGAAATTTACTGGTGATCAAGTGGTAATTTATTTGAATAATCCTATTGGTGTTTTCTCACCATTTGTTGGTAGAAAGAACAGAACACACCAACATTGAGCCTAAGGTGACCGTTTGAGACTTGAGTATATTTGTTTTACTAATAAGATAGCAGTTCATTATCTTCTAATGGTTCTCTATTTTTACTCAAGCCAAGACTGAGTTATATAAATTATCAAATTGAAACAATGAAAATTGTTGTGTAATAGAAATCCTTTGCTATTTTCTCTGTCTTTCTTCTGCTTTATGAATTTGTGTACAATCTCTAATTATAACCTTCTTTAAATTTATAGCCTTGAATGGTACTGGTCAATTGTGATATTTATGTTGCTGTCAGGAGTTTTTCCAGATTCAGTGCTTGAGATATCTCTCCATAAGGTAATTTTATCCGGTCTTATTTGCTTTTGCTATGCCATTAAAGTCTTTGGAAAGGAAGACTATTAATCTCTCCTGACTTCTTCAATGAAAAGCCTTACAACAACTTTGTTACACTTCTTAGGCATACCATATATGTATAGAGGGATAACGTTTTTATCTCTCTCTCTTGACCAATTCAAATCACCTTTGAATTTGGAATTATTGTTATGATTTGTAATTTGATTGTAATCTCCTTGTAAACACTTTGTCTATATATACTCAATACAAACATAAATGAAATAGAGTCTTTTACTCCTCAAACTCCTTGTCTCATTTTCCTATATGGTATCAGATTCCTCTTGTTTTCAACAACCATCGATCCAAATTAACCATGGCTGTTTCCACCACTTCTTCCGCTCAGCCTATCGCTGTGAATGCAACCACTCAGTTGCCAGTTAAACTCACTGCCACCAATTTCTCTTCATGGCGTGCACAATTTGATGCACTTTTATTTGGCTATGATCTTGTCGGATATGTCAATGGTTCATTACCGACTTCGGCTTCTGAAATTGAGAAAGAAGGACAAAAGGTCCCTAATCCGGCGTATTCCTTTTGGATGCGCCAAGACAAGCTCATCCTACTTGCGATTTTCGCAACTACTTCTGAAAATATTCTGCCATTTATTGCTGCCTCAACCACCTCCATGGAGGCTTGGGAAAAACTGATCAAGATGTATGCAAACAAGACTAGATCTCGTATTATGGATCTCAAAGACAAGCTTTCTTCCACTCGACGTGACAACAAGCCTGTAAGTGAATATCTTCACACAATGAAACATATTGCTGATGAATGTAGGCTTGCTGGATCGCCGGTTGATGATGATGATTTGGTCCTCCACATTCTCCGAGGACTTGGCTCCGAGTATCGTGAATTAACCACTGCCATTCGTGCTCGAGAGAATCCCATTTCTTTTGAAGAGCTCCATGACAAAGTTGCTGCCTTTGAACTTCAATTGAAACATGAAGCCTCCTTAAATGATGTAAGTATACCGACTGCTCATTATACCAGGAAATCTCCCACTAATCACTTCTCCAGAAACTATCACTCCAGGGGGGCGTTCCTTCCATAATGGCAGAGGGTACAATGATCAGCGCAGCAACTCTCGACCGGTGTGTCAAATCTGTGACAAAGTAGGTCACCTTGCCAAAACTTGTCGCCAAGGGAAGCGGTTCTTCACTGCCTCGCCTATCGCCTCACCAACCGCTAACTATGCTAGCGCAGCCTCTGGTGACAAGTCCTGGTGTATGGACACAGTCGCCTCTCATCACATCACCTCCAATCTCAAAAATCTGTCAATTGTTTCGGATTATGAAGGCACTGATGAAGTGATTGTCGGTAATGGCTCAGGTCTTTCTATTACTCATTCTGGGATTATTGATTTACACTGTCATGACAAGTCATATAAGCTAAGAGATGTTCTCTGTGTTCCAACTATGAAACAAGATTTAATTTCCGTTTCAAAATTTTGCAAAGCAAATAATGTCTTTGTCGAATTTCATGATAATTTCTTTCTTGTTAAGGATGTGCAGACAAAGCAGGCATTGACGAGGGGATTGCTCATTGATGATGTCTACCAGCTTCCAGCCTCCACCCTTTTGAAGTCACCATTTGCCTTTTCTTCAGTTCGTGCCTCTCTTGTTGATTGGCACAATCGACTAGGACATCCTTCCCATTCCATATTGCAATCTATTCTGAATAAATTTTCTTTATCCTCTTCTAAAGCAGAAATTTCATTATGTAATGCCTGTTAGTGTAGCAAGAGTCATAAGCAACCCTTTGCAAACTCAACTTTAACTAGCTCTAGGCCGCTTGAACTCATATACTCTGATGTTTGGGGCGCAGCACCTGCAATGTCTGTTGATGGCTACAATTATTATGTAATTTTCGTTGATCATTTTTCAAAATATGTATGGTTTTATCCCATCAAGCGAAAATCTGATCTTTTCATCTTATTCCCAAAATTCAAAGCACTTGTTGAGAAATTCTTTCAGACTTCTATTTTATCAATTTACTCTGATGGAGGAGGAGAGTATGAGAAATTAAAACAATTTTTTGCAACACATGGCATTTCTCATCTTCAAACCCCTCCACATACGCCTGAGCACAATGGCATGTCTGAAAGACGACATCGCCATATTGTTGAAACGGGCTTAGCCTTGCTCTCTCAAGCCAAATTGCCTTTTACTCTTTGGAGTTTTGCTTTTAAAACTGCTACTTACCTCATCAATCGCATGCCGACTCCAACACTTGATGGAAAATCTCCATTTCAAATTCTCTTTCAGAAAGACCCCAATTACTCAAAGCTAAGAACATTTGGCAGCTTGTGTTTTCCTTGGCTTCGGCCCTATACTAAGCATAAGCTTGAACCTAGATCCAAGCCTTGTATCTTCATAGGCTATAGTGACCATCAGAGTGCTTACAAATGTCTTGAGCCCATTTCAAATAAAGTTTATACTTTAAGGCATGTTGTTTTTAACGAACATGAGTTTCCATATGACTCAATCACTTCTTCTGCAGGTACAATAGCCAATGACAACTCAAATTCTATTTCTTCTTATCCTCATCTTATTCATCTTCAGAAATTACCGTCGCCTACTTCCTCATTGGAGTCATCATCACTGCAGCAGCCTTCATCAACTACTGCTCCTGTCTCTGAGGCTCCATCGACCTCAATGCCATCCGAGGTAATTCTCCCACTCCCTTCTTCTACAGCAGCCCCACTGGCTGCTCCTATACAAGCTCAATTACCCTCTTCTTCTATGCCTTCACAATCCTTGCCAGTTACAGATGCATCACAAGGCCAACCTTCACTGCATAGACCTACTGGGAACACACACTCTATGCAAACAAGGGCCAAAAACAATATCTACAAGCCTAAGACAATCCTTATTGCCACTAAATATCCATGTTCCTCATCTATTGAGCCTACTTGTGTGTCTCAAGCCCTAAAAGATGTAAAGTGGAGTGCTGCTATGTCTGAGGAAATTAATGCTCTTCTTCGAAATGGTACTTGGCAATTGGTTCCCAAATCGGATGCACAGAATTTAGTGGGGTGCAAATGGGTGTTTCGCATCAAAAGAAACCCGGATGGTAGTGTCTCCCGTTACAAGGCTCGATTGGTGGCCAAAGGGTTCAATCAAAGACCTGGCGTGGACTATACCGAAACCTTTAGTCCAGTGGTAAAACCCACCACCATTAAACTTGTCTTAACAATTGCTCTGCAGCAAAGTTGGAAACTTTTTCAATTGGATGTGAATAACGCATTTTTGCATGGTACTATTGATGAAGATATTTTTATTGAAGCAACCTCCAGGATTTGTGGATTCCTCTAATCCTACTCATGTCTAGCAAATTGAAGAAGGCTCTCTATGGATTGAAACAAGCTCCACGAGCCTGGTACACTGCTTTAAGCTCCTTTTTGATTGATTATGGTTTCTTGCAGTCTAAATCAGATCCATCTCTTTTTCTCTATCATAAGGATGGCGTTACAGTCTATTTTTTAGTCTATGTAGACGATATTATTTTAACAGGAAGTGATTTACAGTTTGTTCATAAGTTTGTTGATGCCCTATCTGCTCGGTTCTCGTTGAAGGAATTATTGCCTCTACACTATTTCCTTGGCATTGAAACAGTTTTTGCTAAAGATGGCCTCTTTCTTTGTCAACGCAAGTATATTGTGGATTTACTTCAGAGAACCAACATGCTTGATTCTAAGGCAGTAACTACTCCAATGGCTTCAACTACTTCTCTCACCATTGATGATAGTGAATCACTGTCTGATCCAACAGAGTATAGAAGCGTAATTGGTGCCTTACAATATCTGGCTATGACAAGGCCTGATATATCATTTGCAGTCAACAAGTTAGCCCAGTTTATGCACAAGCCAACTTCAAATCATTGGCAAGCTGCGAAATGGATATTGAGATATTTAAAAGGTACTGCTTCTCATGGTTTGTTTCTAAAGTCCACTCCACATACCTCCCCTTCTATACTTGCATATACAGATGCTGACTGGGCCGGTGACAAAGGGGACCGAAAGTCAGTTTCCTCCTACCTCATTTACTTTGCTGGCAATCTTGTATCCTGGAAATGTTCAAAGCAAAAATCAGTCGCTAGATCTTCAACCGAAGCCGAATATAGAGCCATCGCCAATGCTGCAGCAGAATTGAGTTGGCTACAAAACATCTTGCTCGAATTACATGTCTCAACAAAACAGGTTCCTCTCATCTTATGTGACAATGTTGGAGCAACATATGTCTCTATGAATCCTGCGTTGCATTCCAAGATGAAACATATATCAATTGACTTCCATTTTGTTCGAGATAAAGTCAACACTGGGCAGCTTACAGTTCGCCATGTTCCTACTCATGATCAATTGGCTGACTTACTCACCAAACCTCTTCCAAAGTCCAAGTTTCTTCACCTAATTTCCAAGATAGGAGTCTTGCCTGGAGACTCTATCTTGAGGGGGCGTATAGAGGGATAACGTTTTTATCTCTCTCTCTTGACCAATTCAAATCACTTTTGAATTTGGAATTATTACTATGATTTGTAATTTGATTGTAATCTCCTTGTAAACACTTTGTCTATATATACTCAATACAAACATAAATGAAATAGAGTCTTTTACTCCTCAAACTCCTTGTCTCATTTTCCTATAATATGGACTATCAGTAATTGTGGCAATGGTGCTTGCAGCTATAGATCCAATCATGGTGGCAACAGCTCCTTTTATTGCGGCTGCGTTTATGAGTTCTTATTTAGCAATGAAAAGATAGTCGTCAATATGTGACATGGTTCCATTTCTTTGCATCTCGATAATGATGACCGATTACAAGCAGTACATTCTGGTCAGTATGTTCACTAAATTCTTCTTCTATCATTTATTTCAAAGAACATGCATGCTCACTAAATCAATTGAAGGACATGTATGGAATTGATGAAATCCAATTACATCCGGATGTTTTTGGAAAGATCGATGCATAATCTTAGGTTTATCAATTTTTATTATTATTCTTCTGGAGAATTTTGTGTAAGTTCTCACCTTGTCCGTGTTTTACTCGGTAATTGCTTCAATGTGAAGAAATGTGGTTCATGTATTTGGATGCAGAGAGTTTTACTGTCACCAAAACTCTCACCGATCGATGTTATTGTTAAGTCATGCATGAATTTTTAACTCTGACGCAGAGAGTTCACATTTCCCATTATGACTTCAAGAGCGTACAGTTTTGGAGGTAGGTCACAAATAATTTCGCCATAGTTTCTTTGGAGACCATCATAGCAATCCTTTGATTAAACTACTTTTGTCTCTACTTTTTTACATATCATCGTCACGGTGTTTTTTCCAAAAATATTTTCTAACTATTTTTTTTTCTTACTCATGAACATGATATTGAAATAGGCTATACAATAGGAGGTATCGGTATCCCTCTACTTTCCCATGTATAATCCCACCCCACCCATCCCAGGATTCAAACCTGGGACCTCCCACAAAAAATCTCAAGCTTTAACCGCTTGGATGTCCCCTTGGGGACACTACTAATTTTCTTACAAATCTAATATCTAATGTCGCCACTAAAATACATAATCTCACAATTTCGATATCCTCCTAATCAATATCACCGTTCTATTAAACGCACATGAGGAATTGTTATGTAGACCAGTCCTATCACGTCATATATATATGTAATCCCAAGTTCCCAACCAATGCCGTTTTGTCAACTCTGAAAAATCTGTAAAATTAAGGCATAAGCTTACTGATCTTTTGGTATTGATTCATACGCTTCTTTGATTTTATTCGTCTTTTGATCACTTCTTGACGTGAAAAGTAAACGGAAATTAGAATATTAGCACGCTGGCCCCTAGAAACCAAGATGAAACTTCTTCGAACTCCTTCTCACAACGCCATTCAACGACAAGTATATAAAATGGGAGAAAATGTGTAAAATAATCTTTCACCATCTTTATTAAGATCAGTGTCAAAGTCTAGTGGGTCGTCATATCATATGGTCTCAAATATCAATTCTCTTTATTCTCTTCACATCACATTGGGTCCCATTGTTTTTGCTTTACAAACTACTACTTGATTCAATTTGCTTTTCTTCGAATATTCATGAGCCGTCCTAAATTTCCAACACTTGCATGGAACATACAAGGGACGACTAAAGTATCTTCTAACTTAACTTGTTGCACTAACAGTAAACACTATGGTAATTTAATTTGGGAATAAAAAAAATTCGTATTGCTTTTTCTTCCACTAGAAAACAAGATCACTGCTGTTCGAAATAATTTTCTCTTTCCATTTCAATTAAAATTTCAAAATATTATTATTGCTGTTAATTATTATGCTTATCACATGTTAGACGTCGTTTCATGTCTCTCTGGACCCCCCCTAAGTTAATATAGAACGAACTCAAGTTTTGTTATCTTTATTTTTGAAGAGGTGATTCAGCAAATTTTGAGGATGTTTGTGTGCTTTGAATCAATTTTAGGAAACACAATTAGAAGGGTTTATTAGACATTATATGGCACCTAAACTTGTAAGGAATTAACAAATTTTTGAGATCATAAGGAATTAATAAATTAACTCATAGACTTCCATTTTTTTTTTAAATTGCATTGAATTTGGAATTGTAGTCAGATTTAGGCATTTAGCCACAGAAGTTGTATGGCTCCATTAACTATTGTCATGTCACGTTATTTAAAATTTTTAACTCTAAATCCTCTAATACAATAAATAGTCAAATTTAATCTCAAAAAGATAAATAGTCAAATTTGGGCAAATTGTAAATTTAAGTGTGCAATTGAATAAAGTAGAAGTCCATAAATAAATTAACTAAATTGCCCTTTTTTACAAATTCAGGATCAAAATATCTATTATTATTTAGTTTAATTAATAAAAATTAAAAATGAATTAAAAGTTTGTTGGTGAAGTAACGAAGAATGCAAAATTTTAGCAACTAAAATGGTAAAATAAAGTGTTTGATTTGGCTCTTTGTGAAGTGTGAACCAATGGAATTATCTTTTTTCTCTGTTTTTTCTTTGCAACTTTGCGTTAATTAAGGGTGAGTGAAAGTCTAGCAGCGGGTCCTAAGACACCGACCGACACATATTCTACCATAGTTGCTGTTAATGGTTTTTAAAAAACCTCAAGTAGCAAGATAAAACAGAGTGCTTCCTCTGTTAACAGTTTCCTCATCACTTTGTTCTTCTTTGATTTTGGGTTTTAATTCATCCTCAAAAATTCATGGCTTCCTCTTCTTCCTCCTCTCATCAACCCTGCAGGTATCAAGTTTTCCTGAGTTTTAGAGGTGAAGACACTCGCCATAACTTCACTAGTCATCTCCTGGAAGCTCTTAAAAGCCGTGGAGTCAACGTCTTCTTTGATGAAGAAAAACTGGAAAAGGGAGATGAACTTTCTCCAGCGCTCTTGAATGCAATCGTTGCATCAAAGATGTCCATACCCATCTTCTCCAAAGACTATGCTTCTTCAAAATCATGCTTAATTGAACTCTCCCAGATCATGGAATGCAAGCGTGATCAAAAGCAGATTGTGCTTCCCATCTTCTACCATGTTAACCCCTCTGATGTGCGTCACCAAAGTGGGAGTTTTGAACAATCTTTCAATCAACATCTCATCAACAAGCCAAATGAAGTGGGCAAGTGGAAAGCTGCTTTTACTCAAGCAGGCCAGTTAAAAGGGTGGCATATAGATGGAGGTATCTTCGACAGGTAACTATTCCTCCCTCTATTGGCATTTATTTTTATCTTCAAATGTTTTTTTTTTTGTCTTCTCGAATACATATATAATATCAAAGATAGTAGTATTTATTGATTTTTTTAAAAAATTTTCATTTTAACTTCTTTGCTAGATCTGAACCTAAATATATTGAGGACATCGTTGAAGTTGTTATTAAAGGGTTAAGTAGCAAATCTACAAATTTCTCTGAAGATTTGGTTGGAATAGATGATAAGATAGAGAAAATTTTGCTGCTAATTGACCAAGAAGACATTCGTGTTATTGGAATATGTGGCATGGGAGGTATAGGCAAAACAACTCTTGCTGAAGCTGTATATTTTGAAGTGGTCTCTGGTTCTCGTTCTAGGTTTGATGCTCATTGCTTTCTTCAAGATGTTCGTGAGAAATCTTTAGAAAGTTATGGAATGCAATCTTTACAAAATGAACTTCTTTCCAAATTGTTGAAAGGAGATTTTCACATAGAGACCCGCTTCATAGGATCCGGTCTCACACAAGATAGGCTTCGCAATGTGCGAGCATTTGTTGTCTTTGATGATGTTGATAACTTAGACCAAATAAAACGGTTGGGTGTTCAACATTATGGTAGTGGAAGTAAAATCATTGTAGTTTCTAGAGATCGACAGGTACTTAGGAATATTGGAGCTGATGAAGTGTATGAGATGGAGAAGTTGGATAAGGATGAGTCTCTTCAACTCTTTTGTAAATTTGCATTTAAGCAAGATAACCCCACTGTTGAACTCCAAGATCTATCAATGAAGTTTGTAGGATATTCTGGAGGCAATCCGCTGGCTCTTAAAGTTTTGGGTGCTGCATTATATGGAAAGGATAGGGATGTATGGGAGAGTGCATGGGATAAGCTAGAGGAATATCCAGAACGGAAGATTATGAATGTTTTGAGGATAAGCTTTGATGGATTGGATCGTTTGGAAAAGGATATATTTCTTGATTTCGCATGCTTGGGCTTTAGTGGGCTTCAGGAAGATTATGTAACAAATTCACTAAAATGCTGCTATAAAGGTGCATTATTTGGACTAGAATCACTACTCGACAAGTGCCTAATTGACATCGTGGATAATTTCAACATTCAAATGCATGATTTGCTACAAGAATTGGGTAGGGATATTGTGCGCCAAGAATCTGAAAATCCTGGAAGACGGAGCAGGTTATGCGTTCCTGAAGATGTGTGCAATGTGTTACAGAATAATAAGGTTAGAGCTTTGCATTTATATGGAGTACATTTTTGCACAACGTGTTTAAATTAAATATTATTATAAATCTTGATAAAATTTTTTTATAAACACATTACAAAATTTCAATAATCTTTTTTTGAAATTTTGATAATTTCAGTATCAAAGTTTGATAATCTTTTAAATAAATTTTGAAAACCATCTAATTATGAAATTTTGATAACCTTCATATGAAAATTTGACAATTCCACTAAGAAATTTTAAAATTTTCTCGATGATATTTTGATATCCTCCATATGAAATCTTGATCATAACCACACAATAAAATTTTGGTAACCATGCTATGAAATTTTGATAACCACACTATTAAATTTTGATAAAGACTCCCTGTAAAACTTTGATAACCTCCGTATGGAATTTTGATAAACACACTATGAATTTTTGATACCTCACAATTAAATATTGATAACCCCTCTATAAAATTTTGATAATCTCTGCATAAAATTTTTGATAACTTCCTTATGAAATTTTGATAAGCACACAATGAAAATTTGATAAGTTTCTTATGAAATTTCGATAACCTCCATTTGAAATTTTGATAATTTTCCAAAGAAATTTTGATAAGCACACAATGAAAATTTGATAAGCAAACATATAACATGTTTTTTCTTAATATTTTTCATTTGCACTTATATTGACAACTTCGAGTATCAAATGGCATAAAAACTTTTATCTAATTACATCGGATAAATTCCAAGAAAATAATAAAGGGGTCGCAAACGGTCACAGTACTTAAAATGCACTCCTTAGACAGAACTTTCCTAAACATGTAATTGATAATACATAGGTCTAATATGACAACTCCGGTGTGAAATTAATATTATCAGTCATTAAGATATATTGGGAATAACCTATGACAAAAGATAATTTGCCATAGTAAATAAGTAATGTTTACTATGACGGATTCTGGTTCAAAAATGATTTAAACATGGTAATCTAACGTGACAACTTCTATAGTGTCAACAATAATTATAATTTACTAAAATGGCAACTCCCGGTGTTCAAGTAATTTTATTTTACCAAAGTGACAACTTTTGTTGTCAATGGTAAATTTCAATATTAGCTAATAAGAGTCAAAAAGATAATAATATAAACAACTTTAGAATATAAAACATGAGATTGAAAGATCAAACCTATAACAGAAGATCGAAGCTTGGTGTTGCTTGTTAAAGCTTTCATTCTGAGTAACGTTTTATAAAACTAATGATGAATGCGATAAACAATATAGAGAAAGTGAGAGAATATTCTTATTATTCCAGAGAGAATAAAATATAGAAATAAGATATGTTTACAACTGAACTAAAATGGCCTATTTATAGTTGAAAGTTACAACAGACAAAATCATATAAAGAGATAAAATTTAAATTAAATCTAGATTACAAAAACAAATAATATCTAAATATAATCTATTTAAATCTTTAGATAATTTTCGGTTGAAATCTTCTGATGATATCTTCGATCTGTTGATAATATTCTCCGGAATATTCTCTTTGTATCTATCTCTTTAAATCTATTCAAATATCCGACAGGATAACATCCGATGGATAATGTAAGCCTTTGTGGTGTGCTAGTCCACCATCTCATAACAAAAAAACATGTATTTAAAATATAAATTCTACAATCCTTATAAATATAAAATTTATCAATTATTAGAGATGTGTGGATTTTAAACGGTCAATTGATGAATATAATAAGGTAAGAGCTTTACACATGAAATATCTCTATCAATTGATGAAAGTATAATAGTTCTTTTCCTCTAAACTTGTTGTAACTACGGATATTCCAGGAATAACCAAACAAATAATTAAAGCGGAAAACAACAAAGCAAAATTTTCTTGTGGACCTATGCCACAAATTTCCACTATCAAATCAATCAATTACAATCAACAGTCATAACAATCTCTCTAGCAAACTCTCAATCTAATCAACCCAACATGGGTGATTCTCTCACAACAACATAAAGCTATTTTAGCTTTCTCTCTCTCTCAATCTGACACACACAAAAATCTAAACAGAAACTGTTTATTTATACTAACACAAACTTGGACTCCAAGAATCCCTTTTTTATTAGGATTTTTGTCCACCAATCAAAAACTCTAGAAAAATGCTAATCCAAATCTAATTAGGAATTGGGTCAAAATCCTAACAATCTCCACCTTTACTCAAATTCCTTCATCAAAGCTTAATTGCTCCACCCTTTAACCAAATCCACAAAAGTGACTTTTTTCTTTGTTGGCAAATCCACATCCTTCTTCTGAATTTGATGTGAAGATACCGATCCATCTCCTCTAATTGTGCTTCTAATCAACTCATACAAATTTTTCGAATTCTTCACTCCTTTCATCACAATCATCGAACCTTTGGTGATCTTCAAGTCTCCATTCCTAGAAAAGTTTGGAACATACCTCACATTCCCGAGCATCTTGACACTACCATCATGCAAACGAAGTTTCACACTCCCAATGCCTTCAATTTTTTCTTCACCATATTAGCCATGTAGACAGGCTTATCACACTTTTCAAGCTTCGAAAACCATTCTTTCTTTGTGCAAATATGTTCTGAACAAGCAGAATCAAATACCCACATATTTCTAGTGTCTTTCTTTTCTTCTTGCACCATCAAAACAACATCTTCATCCGAATATTCCTCATATACAGTATCAGCAGCAGCAACATTAACACCACCTTTATTCTTCTCTTTAGATTTCATGAAATCCCCCAAATCTTCCATTAACTTCTTGCAGTAGGCTTTTATGTGCCCCATCTCATAACAATAATAGCACTCCTTGCTACTCATATCTACCATCGGCCTCGAACTTGATCTTCCTCTTTCATTGAATATACCCCTCGATCTTGCATCATTCTTATCTCTTCCATTAGTTCTTCCACGCTCCACCGTGAGAGCACCATTCTCTTCATCTTTCTTTTCAGTTTCTTTCAATCTATCATACTCAAAAATTGCAGAAGTCACATCTTGCAAGGTCAAGGTTTTCCTACCAACCATCAAAGCTCTAGTCACAGGATCATACTTGTCGGTAAGAGAATTAATCAACAAAACCGCTTTATCAACCTCTTTCATGACTTCATCCACACTTGCCAGCTAAGTAACCAATCTATTGAACTCATTTAGGTGTGCCCTTAAACTTGTTCCCACCTTCAGCTTCAATCCAAATCATTCTCTCTTCAAACGCATAACATCTTAGTAATCGATTTTGACATATAAATCGACTCCAACTTATCCATCAACTCCTTTGGGGTTTTCACATCTAACACATCATACTTAATTTCAGTAGCAAGATTCAAACGAATTGTACTCACTGTTTTTTGTTGAATATCTCTCCACCTGTTCTCATTCAGTGCTGCAGGTTTGTCAGTTTCAAACGCATCTCCCAATCCTTGTTGTACTAACACATCTGTTATCGTAATCTGCCACATCTGAAAGCTGTTCGTTCCATTGAACGGCTCAATCTCAAACTTCAAAGCTGATCCGCAGCTTTCTATCATCTCTAATCAACCAGGCTCTGATACCACTTGTTGTAACTACGGATATCCCAGGAATAACCAAACAAATAATTAAAGCGGAAAACAACAAAGCAAAATTTTCTTGTGGACCTATGCCACAAATCTTCACTATCAAATCAATCAATTACAATCAACAATCATAACAATCTCTCTAGCAAACTCTCAATCTAATCAACCCAACATGGGTGATTCTCTCACAACAACATAAAGCTATCTTAGCTTTCTCTCTCTCTCAATCTGACACACACAAAAATCTAAACAGAAACTGCTTATTTATACTAACACAAATTTGGACTCCAAGAATCCCTTTCCTATTAGGATTCTTGTCCACCAATAAAAAAAACTCTAGAAAAATCCTAATCTAAATCTAATTAGGAATTGGATCAAAATATTAACAAATTTGTCATGTGCGTAACTGTGTGTATTCATTATTCTGTCGCTAGAAAAAACAAAACAACCTCAATCGGGTAGTATTGCTAAATTTAACGTAGACAGTAAAAAAGTATATGAGGGTATAGGAGTAGTTTTCCCTCTCCTCCTCCCTCTAATTTTGTGATGTAATATTCATCTTTTTAACTTTCCACCCAATTTTGTATCTTTCTACTTTTCTTCAATCTCCCTTTATTTTTATCTTTTTAATTGTTGGATAGTATATACAATTTTGTTTTCTTTTAAAATTCTGTTTTTGTTTATTATGCTTTATGCAAGCATATGAAGTATTGATTCTTAAAATTTGCTTTTGTTTATCATTAGGGGACTGAATCAATTAAGGGAATATTCTTGAATATATGTAAAGTGGAAGCTCTGCAGATAAGTCCTACTATCTTTAAAAAGATGGAAAATCTCATATTCATTAAATTCTTTGATGAGGAGGAATGTTATCATGACTCACGTAGTAATAATCGTAACCCTTTGTTGCTTGCAAATGAAAATCTTGCGCATCTCCCTGATGAGCTAAGGTATTTTCATTGGGAGAATTGCCCAATCAAATGTTTACCGTCAAAGTTTACTCCAAACAACCTTGTTGAATTAAACTTGCGTGGTTCGGATATTGAACAACTATGGAATGAAGATCAGGTATGTTTTGTTAATTTTCTCTTCCTATTTTATGCTCTCATTAATACCGACTATAAATTCTTATGAAATGAAGGTTATTGTACAATTTTCTTTTGCACAGGATGTTGTTGCTGTTAATTTGAGAAGGATGGATCTTTCTTTTTGCAAGAATTTACGCAAGATCCCAAATCTATTAGGAGCAGTAAAACTTGAAAATTTACTTTGCGGAGGGTGCGTAAGTTTGGATGAGTTTCCTTGCATTATGCATTTAACATCCCTTGTAGAGCTAGTCCTTCGAGATTGTCCAATCGCTAGGTTCCCAGAAATTCCAGCAAAGGTAGAGACAATAAATTTGTCTGGTACTCAAATAGAAGAGTTGCCCCCGTTTATTGGGTCTATAAAGAAATTGAAAATTTTAAACATGGGGCGCACAAAGATTCAAAATGTTCCCAGCAGTATTCTCAAGTTAAAAGAACTTCGACAACTCCGTCTCTCTAATTGCCCAAACATCACCGAATTAAATTTGGCCATGACCTGTGATCTTGAACAAATACCCTCATCAATCTCAGGGCTTCAAAAAAGTCTCGAGTGCTTGTCTGTTGATTCTTGTAAGAGTCTTAAATCACTCTCAATGCTTCCACCATGGGTAAGCCTACATGCAAATGGCTGCACATCATTAGAAAAGGTGTCGTTCCTGGATCAAGGTACTGAACACCATTCCTCACTTCGTCCATCTTATTTCAACAATTGCTTCAACTTGAATCGAGATGCACGTAACAACATTATTGAAGCCTATCCAATGACTGAAATTCAGTCCACGGCAAAGGAATTTGCAAAGGCCTTGACAAGGTATAAATTGGATGTATTTAAACAGGAGTGGCAAATGTGGAAAGTGCATTTCAATTTACCTGGATGTGAAATTCCAGATAAGTTTGGGAACCAGAGCAAGAATTCCTCCATAACTGTCAAGTTAGATTCTGCTACTAATACAAGAAGATTCTTGTGTTTTGCTCTATCCATCGTGGTTAATTTTGACCACTTTTTTCAAGGCAGAGCCAACCTTTTTGGAGATATCTATAATTGCCATATTGAAAGTGAATACCAACTGAAAGGCACAGATGGTGGTTCTCAAAATTTCAAAAGAGAGTGGGATTTTCATTGGGGAGGGGGCGCAATTCCTATGGGATGCTATGATGAACACGTGTTCGTTTTGTTTAGAGCGGATATGGTTCACAGAGACCTGAATTATAAGGAGGCATCTTTTGACTTCCGCCTTTTTGGTAAAAATAAAACTAAAAGAGTGAAAGAAATGAAGGTGGAGAAATGTGGTGTTCATGTATTCTACGTGGATGCAGAGAGCTTTACGGTCATCCATGTTGATTCTGGCATAAAATTGAGCTCTAATGAAGATGAAATATGCAGTCCTAACATCATTCAACCATACTCGCCTGCTCAGCCTTCCCAGGAATTTGGTGTAGACGATGGGGATTTAGGAGGATCACCAGTTGAAGAAGATGCTAATGTTGAGATTGGTTTTGCTTGGGACGGAAGCTCTATCTATTTCTAGCTGTCATGGTGTTTTATCTTGGGATACAAAAGAAAGGTATCTTCTCTCACTTCCACTATATAATCTGATCATGTTATGTTCCTTATGCCTTTTAGAATCATGACTATGCTTTTTGCACATTTTCTGAAACTAATTTTTATCATGCTACCCCTGCAGTTCTATATCTTTGAGATAATATTAACTTCATTAACAAGGTAATGTTGGAGCCTCGATGCATGTTTACCTTTTTTGTTCTTTCTCTAAGTCGTAATTAATGGAATCATAATGTCAAATCGTTACCTTTCGGTCTTGAGTGCTCTCATCAATTTTCATTTTCCTTCAATTTTCACATGCTCTTGAATCACTAATTAAAGTTGGCATTACTACTATTTTACTGGTTATCTGAAAATTTGATTTGCCCACACTGTCTATTGTTATAGTCTCATGGGAGAATACATAACAGGCCCATCATTGTGATTAGGATAAGTTAAACTAAAAAGAGGAAAGGAAGTAATTAATATTTTGAGTATGTTTTGTACTAATTATAAAGGATAGCTGTTCACATATTCTATATAGCTACTTAATTAGAAAAACTATATATGGATTTAACTAAAGTATGATTGTGGTCGGACTGCATGGAAACTGAGTACTTAATGATGGCATTTTGGACATTGCTGCCCTTTATCACAACATCTTACTATTCTAGGCACATCAATAGCAAAAGAACCTAATAAAAGCTAATTAGGTGTCTAGCTAATGTTAACATTTCAACACATTCAAATCCTTTCTTTGAATTGAAATTACCAAAGTTGGCAATGGTACATTAATTAGCATATCTTGTTTTACTTCTATCGGTACCCCGTTTCTGGTCAGAGAGGGTTGAGGGAATGTTATGCGCGCGATTACTGATGGTACACAGTTGTTTGTTGCATATCTTATTTCCATAGCAGGAGGAGAGATGAAGAGAATGAAGAAAAGCAATCCTAAGAAGATCCAGTGATCCCTTGCTTTTTTTTTTTCAAGTTGGATAGTCATTGTTGTATTTATTAGAGAACTAATGGCTGAAAAACTTTTGGGGTGCAACGCTGCTTGTGGTTGAGTCTCAAGTGAAGTCTTACTCAAGAGGTAAGTACTGCCTTTGATTTATTCTTTCTTTTCATTGAAAAATCCATTCTGCCATCAAATACTAGTCCTTTTTGTTCTTTCTAATAAGGATCTTGATACAAATAGTTGCCAAAAGAAGAGCATAAAGCAAACAATAATATAAATATATGCTTGTAGTTGTAGTTCTTTTCAATATCATAAATTTTCATATTCATAATAGGTAATGTATTTATATAAATGCAATGCAGGATATGCCAAAGGGGACTCAGAATTAGAAGGGGTTGTTTCATGCTTCTTTAAGAGAAGGCATTATTGGCATGTATAAACAATTGTTTCAGATAAAAAGATCAATGTATAAGCATCAGACCATCTTCAATCTTCATTGTGGATCAAATCCTTAGACCTCGGAGAAAACAATTATTTCGCATTCAAAAATAAGAGTATCTTTAACCAGATATCCATTGATTGGATTATTGAGATCAATCAATGGTAGAAAATCTCTACCCCAGTTTGGCTTTGCTGCACAGAACTTGTGGTTTAGAGCTGGCCAATAAAAAAAGCCACTTAAATGAGCGATTTCTTCCTTTGGAAGAATAGAAATTAATGAAGACATAATTTTTGTATATTATAGTGCCTATATATAAATCTATAGGTGAGTTCATAATGAATGATGTAATTAGTATTTGCAATTACCACTCCTCTCCCTGTGATTGCCAGAAACTTGATTCTTTATTCACAGCTTGAATTGTAGATACTTTTCCCACCCAGGAGAATGGTTTTGGGGATTATGGACTTCTAGAAATAGTGACGCACACTTTCCCTTCCACTCGCCATTTCCATTGGGATAAAGTCTCAATTTCCTGCATAATCCAGGAGCCTCATCAATTGCCATTCATGCACACAAATGTCAATATATATTTATGTCAACATGATCAGGAGGCCATACGTACCATTCGTATCCTCCGTAAGATAACTTTAATTTAGAACAATAGCATTCCTCTGTTAACTCGGAAAACTTGTCAATCTTCCAAGTCAAAGTATTTGAAAGATTGGCTTCTAATTGTTTCATGGACGAAGTCTCCCCTTTGCCTTGATTCTTTACCACAAACACCTCCACCCCAAACACGCATTGCCCATTTTTCAGGTATCCTTTAGTAGGATTCTTCAAGCAATCGATAGAGTATGAATTGAAGTAATTTTCACAGAGTCTGTTTGTTTCATGGAAGCGATGCAATTTCCCATCTATCATCACATTATAATTATTCAGAATCTAAACCAAGAGTAAAAACATCTATATCAAGTTGTAGCAAACAACTTAATGAACAAGAGCCTTACTTTGATTTGAGAAGAACTGGTCCTTTTCATGATTATAGAGAAAGAAATTGACAATGGCATTGATCTCCCAACCAGGGGTAGACTGTTATCATTTTCTGAGATTTCCAATTGAAGGCTGATATATTTTTTAAGGATCCCATTTGTTTGGACTTCCTTGGGGCAGAGTAACAATTTCCTGCCATATAAGAAATTAATTAAGCCATAATAATGATAATTAGGACAACTTAATTCATGAATTTCAAAGTAGGGACTAATTATTATAGCTAGTATTTTTTTAGGATTGAAACCCACCATTTGTAGCCACTGGCTTCAAAAACATGAGATTCGTACTTGCTAATTGATAAAACTACCGAAGGGAATGCGTCTATCTTTAAAATATAGTGTGCTGGTGCCTCTTTCCTCCATGAGCTTATATATTGTTTCTCCCCTGCCTCCTGTTCCTTTTTTGCCTCCTGTTTTTGAACTATATATATACGGAGATCAATAATATTAATATATCTATACTAATTATAATGTAAGAACTTGAGTTTGTCTCACTAGATGACTCGGGGACAAACTCAGTTACTTATTACAAATAAATATAACAAAATAAAATATTTAACCATTAAAAAACTGCTAAAAAGGGTGATTAATTGACCATTAAACTTATCCACTAACTACTCTAACTTATCCACTAACACTACTCAGCGTAATTTACTTTTCGAATAAACTTATCCACTTTCAATTTCGTATACTTACTTCAAATGAATATAGGATAATTATATGATATACTTATGGTGTAAATTTTCAATCTCGTATACTTACTTCAAATGAATATAGGATAATTATCTGATATACTTACTGTGTAAATTTTGGACTCCACAAGTAGGGTGAAGGGTTGACATATACCCATTTTCAGAATTAATCTTGTTTTTAAAATTCAAAACTATTCCCTGAAGGACATATGTCAACCCTTAACACCCGAATGTGTAGTCTGCTATAAATTCCAACGACGGTGTATCATATATAACTCCATGATTATATATTTGTTTATTTTTTCAGTTTCTTTCACGGTGAAAAATTCCAGTACTTCTTCATTCAAATGAATATATTTATTTCACTGTGAATTAGATTTTCAAATGGCCATTTTTCTCATCTCCTCTCCCACTCTTGACATCTTATTAATTAAGCCACCTCTACTTTGATAAGCTTTTTGCCTGATTACATCGTTGCTTTGATATTCTGAACATGTAATTTTGTAATCCAAAATGAACAACTTTGTCAAGGATTTTAACAGCAGACATAGTGATATAATATACCACACCAGCCCAGTGTCTGTGTGAAAAAGAAGAAAGTAAACATTCTGTGAAGGACTTAAAGCCTTGAGAGGATCAGAAAAGGCATAAATCTAATTCTGATTAAATAAACTAGCAGCAGCAAAATTTAAGCTCTTGAATATTAATGGAGGTTTCATGGTAGTTGCTTGCTTGGAGGTTGCATGTATGTATCAATGGAGGTTTTACTAATTGAAATATTTAAATTGTGGAATTTTCTTAGTCAGATCTCATTAATCTCAGCTCTTAAACAACTATTTTGATTGTTTAAACAAGTTACAAAAAGAGAGGTTATAGCTACTAAGGAAATTTTATTGTTTGATGTGTGCTGTTTTTCTCTTAATTTTTTGCTTTGTTGATGTATAAGGAACTATGTCTGTATATTTGATGTTTTCTGAAAATTGATTCATCCAAAAGTTACCACTAAATAAACTCAGTTATCATTTCACAATTCACATTTTTGATCACCCCCATCCATCAGGGCGATTCACATTTTTGATCACCCCCATCCATTAGGGAAAAAAGAAGAAAATGAAGAAGAAGAAAATTCATTCACATTTTTTATCTAACATTCTCTTTTATAATTTTTCATTTTATTTATAACCAAATCTTAATTAATTAATTTTTTGGGTTTGCATAATCGTGTGCGTGTGCCCAGTTACTAGTACATATAATCTTATAAGAAAAAACAACAAGAAACCAAACCCAAAAACAAACAACAGAACAATCCTTTAAAAAAAAAGAAAGAAAAAAAATCTTTACAACTTATATGTACTTAAATTCAGAAAATTATGATCTTTTTAACTATTAACGAAAATGTTAATTATATATCTTAGGGTTAATCGAACATAAGATTTTTACTCAATTTAAATCTAGATTACTCCTTTGGAACGATTTCGACCCATATTATATATATGATGATTATACCTTTACCAGGGGCGGATTTAGGGGGGAGCAGGCAGGGGCCATGGCCCCCCCTAAGTTGGTGAAATTTTCTTTTAGTCCTTGTAAGTTTTCATGTGAAATGGGAGAATTGTATATTTGGCCCCCCCTAATTGGTGAAATTTTGTTTAAAGACATAAATTTCAATATGAAATGAGAAAATTTTTTATTTAGCCCCTACAATATTTTACAAAATAATCCTTATATTATAGCAATTCTATTACTTATATATTAAATTTATGTCATTAATATTCTTCAATTGTAACCATCGTTAAATTTTTTTGACAAGTACTATATTATTGTATTTTATTATATCGCCCCCCCAAAGCAAGAATCCTGGCTCCGCCCCTGACCTTTACTATTGTTACAATATTACAAAAACCCAATTTGAAATCTAAATTATTCCTATCAAATACTAAAAAAACCAAAAAAAAAAAAAGATACCTGAAGAGCTCTGGCCCATCTTCTATATTGTGATCGTCTACCTGCTCTGCAGCTACAAGTGAGACGGCCAATTGACAATATGTATATATACGTAGGTCTTCTTCAACCTAAAAACACTATAAGTCAAAAATCCTAACAGTCTGTTTGGATTGAGGGACCAGTAAGGGACAGGACGGGACGGGAGGTCCTTTTAATTAGTGACCCATGTTTAGATTGGAAATTAGATTTGGTCCATGGGTTTTGGATGACCAATTTTGGTCCTTCCTGATCCTTATAAGTCCACCTTTTTTGGTACTCCAAATTGGAGTACCAACAAGGACCAACAAAGTTTTTATTTATTAAATATTAGGTAATCCCTCATGTTCCTTACTTTTTATATTTTAAACAATCCAAACAAGGATTGGTCCTTCCCTTCCTTTCCCCTCCTTTCCCATCCTATCCTATCCTTTACTGATCCCTCAAAAAATTTATCCAAACACACTGTAAGCAACCGAAACTCTATATATATACTATATCCACTCGGCCCAATCATCCTATGTGAATCACAAACTGGGTCGAGGCCCTGCTACTTTGTCTAATGGGTCCATAAATCTCAAACTTGGCAGACCGACGGTTTGTCTTGACCTTAGATAGGGTACTAGGTAGTCACCCCTGCTCCTAAACTTTTGATTACCAAAAAAATATATATATAACACAAATACTCTACAAAAACATAAACAAAAAAGAAAGAAAATTAATTACTAGTTTGTGTTGTTTATTTACACAAACAAGTATTTCAGCTTAATTACAAATTTGCGCTGTTTATTTGCACCTAATCTTTGCAGTACTAATTTCAGGCTCAGCACATGAAAAACAAACATTTCAGCTTAATTACAAATTTGTGCTGTTTATTTGCACTTAATCTTTGCACGCCACTCACAGACAAAAGGCCATCTATGGTCTAGAAAGAGACTTGGTGATTAGATTGGAACCCAATGTTATATAGATGTAAATTAATCACATGGACCATGATGGAAGCATTCGAAACTGGGAGATCGACCGTGCCCTGAAATCATGATGGAAGTTTATGAAGTAGCTTAAGTTTCTCTTAGTTGGAGATTCTTTGAAGAGAAGTGAAGTCAACCAAGATAATTCAAGACTTGAATCCAATTAACTTTTCTTCTAAGGAAATTCATACTTTAAGTAAAAGTAGAATATTTTAATTTCTGTTTTCTGTCTTCTGTTTTCCTCAAAAATTTATTAAAGCATTGGTTGATACAACTCCTAACTGCATTTACAGCTTTTGCCTGATCTGTGTCATCCCTTTTAATTCTTCTGTCTAGAGTCTAGACTAGCCCCACTTGTTACTTGAAATCAAGTTGTTTTAATCTTAAATTATTATTATTATTCATCTCATAATCACAACTACTTTTCGTTTTACCAGTTACCACAATCAAAAGCATTCAATTATTAAAAAGACCCTTACTGATCTTCCAATTTTGCTTTCAAGTGTGTAATATCATGTTCAATGCAATCAACAAACTCACACTAGAATCTATGATGAATGCTTGTATCTCACTTGGGGCGGGCCAATTACTATGTTCATTCATCCTAGGCGTAAAATTTCAGAGGATACTATTTTCTCTATTTATGAGCCATCAACAAATTTCTTACTTCTTTTGCTTAATTTTGACTCCCGAAAACGCGTTGCACACCTTGTGCAGAATTTTCACGGAAGCTACGAGGAAAATTGTTTTCTAAGGACTCATTGAAAGAATATAAATGATATATCTAACCATCTAGTTAGTAGAAAATCAATTGAAAAGCAACTCACTCTTACTGACTTTACTCGCTTCCCTTTCCTCTTCTTCGTCCTCCCTGCAACTCTCTGTCTTTTTCTTCTTCTTTTTTTTTTTAAATTAGCAGAGTGGCCCCTAGAAGAATTAGAAACCAAGATGAAACTTTACTTCTTCAAAGTACTCCTCACTAAGCCATCATTTTTGTTGAAGATTATTAGGTGAAAAATTAAGTCTAGTGGGTCATATAGTCTCAAATATCAATCCATGCTTTATTCTCTTCACTTGGAATCCTACGGCATTGCAAATTTACTCAATTAAGTTTACTTTTCTTCCATTCATTCAATACCAATCCTACATATTCCCAAGACTTTCATGGAAGATACCAGGGACGACATCTAACGACGACTAAAGTACTTGCTTCCTTCGGTCCAAATTATGTATCCTGCTTAAGCTTAATTTGCTATTACGGTTGTAGATCGAAAAAATTCGTTATGAAGAAAATGTTTTTTTAAAAGCACTCTTCAAAATGGCTTAATACTTAAAAAAAATTTTTACTTTGTTCTTTTGTCCTTTTTCTTCTTTTTTTTTTTCTATTTGACCCAAATAAATCCATTTTCTTTTCAAAATGACCAACATTAGTCATTTTGACTATCAGCCGTTAAAAATATGACGTGGTTTTTTCACACGTCATGTGACATGCATGATCCACATGATAAAAATGGGGAAAAGTCCACGTGGCAAGAAATGCTAACATAGAAAAGTCACATCAGCATTTAACATGAATAATCATTCTCGAAAGGATAGGGATTTACTAGTAATTTAAAATGTTCAAAAGCACCTTTGAAATGCAAAAATACTTAAGTTTTAACTTTTCAGGTTGAGTTAACTTTTATTATCAAAACTACCTTTCAATACATTCCATGACCTGTTTGGCATTACGTTTGTAATGCCAAACTAGGGTTTAATCAATAAATTAAAAGAACAATTCATCTCCAACGTGATGCCAAATTAGGGTTTAATCAATAAATTAAAAAAAACAAGGCTTAAATTTTAAATAGGACCTTGAACTTTTTGGAAAATCTCAAATAAGAGTCCCAACTATAACAAAGATCAAATGAGGGCCTGAATTTTTTCGAACAGGATCAAATAAGTCTAATCGATGAAGAGTGGTCCACACGTGTTGTTAAGTTAGACAGAATGGTGAGGTGGCACCGTTAAGTTGGACAGAAACCGTTGAGTCTTTTTTTTATTTTTTATTTTTTCTTTTGTTTTTTTTTCAAAAATCCGTGACACGTGTCACCATTTTATTAGTCCACGCGCATTATAGGGTGTGTGTTGAACACACTTAACAGACTAGACTTAGTTGACCCTTCTCAATAAGTTCGGGTCCTTATTTGACCTTTTCTAAAGTCCAGGCCCTGATTTCAGATTTACCGCAAAATTCAGGGACTTATTTGGAATTTCAGCCAAAGAACAATGCTTTCCAATCTTACCACTAAAAAAAAATTCCATATATTGGCGCTTGGATATATTGACGGACTAAAAATCATTGGTAAAAAGTGCATATACCGACAGATTCTCTAATCCGTCAGAATATTATATATGTATATCCACCCTTCTCACCGTCAGTATAGACTCAACTTCGTCTCACAGGTTACAGGTAGTAGTTACTTTAAAATGCAGGTTATGGAAAGTGATAATGGAGATGGATTTTTGAAGCTATCAAGAATTGATGAATGGCTATAATTAAGATGATTCTGCCCGAATGAATAAGAAAGCTAGAGTCTTGGAGGAAATTTACAACATTTATTTGACTCCAATAGGAAACACATTGTTTATTTGAATAAAGAAATCACCATTGCAAATAAGTATAGGAAACTCTGATGTCTTGTTTCTTCTTGTGTTGCTTTTGTTATTTATTCCATAAACATTTTCCTTGTACAGCCTTGGATTTGATTAATAAAATTATATTATGTATTTCTTTGGTGTAAATGTATTTTATTATTATAAATTTTAATTATGGAAGAGATTCAGATGGAATAAATGCAAATATTTCAAATTATTAATATATTTAATTGTAATACAAGCATTAAACTCCTTGATATAGGCAAAATCTATAGTAGCAGAGCCTTCCGTCAGTATAGATTGTACCTATGGGCTTATTTCCATCAGTATCTCTGAAAAGGAAGTGGCAACGGTCATAAAATTAGTCATTATAGGTCTATAGCGTCAAGAAATAACTTGACAGATAATTTTTTGTTGCTACAGCTATATAGTTCGTCAGTATAGCCTAAAGCAGGCTATACTAACGGATTTTTCGATTTTACTGATGGATTTATGGGCGTCAATATATGGCACAGTTTTTTTGTAGTGTACCCTTGATGACCAACAAGTGGTTGATTCAAGTGGTTCTGCATTTGTTCCTCTTAAGTAAGGTCTCGAGTTCGAGTCTTGTACATGAAAAAGATCATTGTTAGGAGAGCTTTATCCCATAGTGGGAGACCTGCCTTGAACAAGGTTAACTTGTCCATATTAATTACAAATCATGTTAATCCAAAGCTTTTTTTTTCCAACATATTCAAAGCTATTTAATAGAGGTAATTTAGGAAAAATCACAATTAATGTTGTCTTGATTTTCTTGTTTTGAGTAGAATACAATATTTGAAAATCTCATCACAATCCAATATATCTCTTTATATGCTCAAACAACCAAATAGAATTTACATGGAAATTGGGATTCTCTTATGTGAATGATTTCATCAATTATCATGAAAAAATGATGAACAGAAAGTAAAATTGGGTTTGATGTCAATATTGGACATTGTTTTTGAAACCGGACCGATCGATATAACCAGTTCAACTGGGATTCAATGGCATGTCCGGTCCAAAAAAAGCACAATACACCTTTTGTTTTACTTTGTCAGAAATGGATCAAGAGCCGGCTCAATTGTCCTGTTAAACCAGACTAGATAGTGGTTGAACCGGTTTGAATGTTGAAAAATTCATCTAACATATTTGGGTGTAACGGGTTTCGAACTTTTGACTTACTAACTTAGTAAAAAAACATGTTTTTACCACTACACCAACCACTTTTAATTAATATACATTTACCATATTAATATTTAAAACATTAAACACTAAATATCTAATAAATACACCACACAAATCGGTTTGTGGGTTGAATTGTAATCTAGACCCTTGATCGGTTCATTGAACAGCCCAGTTATGAAAACATTGATGTTGAAACACATCATTTGTTGATTAATCAATATGTGAATAATAATGTATACGAGAGGGATACCGCGCGCTTGCGCTACGAGGATCTATTAATGTGGGTATACTTTTTATATACATGTTATTTGTTTTGCATGTGTATACTTGTTTCCACGCCTAATAATGTAATATATATCATCATAATATATCATTCACAAATAGATCCTTTAAAAAAATACATTCTTAAATATCCTTCAACAATGGAGGAACGAAAAAATGAAATGAAATCCATTTCCCCAAAGACCTTCTCGACTTCAATTTTATTTCACTTGTTTTTGTCGCTTCGGTTTTCTCGCTTGTGAGAAAAATTAAAGGGCATTCAGTTAGTTTAATGAATGTAATATTGTTCACACCATACTATATTTGGGCTCAATGAATTCAAAATTTTAGACCCAATAACCAGCTATTCATTTTCACACTATCAATGGAGTTAAATGAGTATAGAATAAAAATAGTGCTTTAGCAAAACAAAACCTTCTATAACTCTTCTAATTATCAAAAAACCCAAAAAGATGAGCAAATGTAGAAAGGATCATTTGTCCTTGAAAGTCATTAGCCAATTGTCCTTGACAATTAATACGATCCATTAAAACACACTAATGTGTGTGAACATAGTTAATCATCTAAAAATAGTCAACAAAACCAAAATTTAATTTTATAACCCAATAAACCCGACACAAACTACATAAAATATAAGGATTATTGAGTAATTAGCCAAGGGAGAAAAGATCAAAACGGGACGAAGAGGTGATTTCAGGTTAAAAGTTGAAAGGGTCTGTGTGAGTAATTTCCCTAGGTTACAAAAATAATGGGTAGGATATGAGTCCATTTTTATAGATTGTTTTTTTGCTCTGTAAATGTGAACGCGTTTTCTGTGGGTTTAAATATAATAAATATGATTTATGAGGTTATAGAGTGATGGAATACGAATCAGTTCAGTGTAACCGTATGTGAAAAAATGACTAAAATAGGGCGATAAGGTGTCACAGGTTAAAAGTTAGAATGAGCATTTAGTAATTTCACATGATTACAAAAATAATATGTAGGATATATTAACATTTTGGGTTTTCACATTTTCCTTCAAGAGGACATGTTTATTCATGTTGATTTGCATCTTGGAAATATCCTTGTTTGAGTTTCTCACAGGATGACTCCTCGAGGTTGGCCTTTTCAATCGAAGCTTCATCTCATCCTTGTTGACGGAGGCATGACTGCTGAAATTTCTCAGAAACAAGTTGTAAGTTTGATAGAATGCATTAAGCTCATGATCTTCTAGGATGGACGAATGGCTGCAGAATATGCTCAGACATTGTCTCAGCGACAAAATTGTCTAGGCCCGACGGCTTTTGTTGACGTAAATTGTCAAAACCATAAGCTAGTTAGTAAGGTAATATATTCATATATATATGTATGATGGTTTATCTAATACTTACTCCTTTTATCTACCTTTTTAAACAGGAAGTGGAAGAAGTATTTAACGCCTCGGCTATAACAAAGTCAACATTGATGCCAATATATACACCGTGTTAGCTACATTTTTATTGTTTCAGGTGCGTTTTGATATTGTTTTAGTAATATTAATGTGTTCTACGATGAATACCATGTTTTGATACAATTTGTTAAATATGTAGGGTTGGCAAAAGAAGGTTACACCGACATATGATTTGATTGGGTTATTTAGTCTATGTAGTTGGATTTCATTTAGGATATTTAAGCAAAGTAAGTATATTTTGAGTGTAAATATTAACCTTCAACAAAAGCTAACAAAGGCCTATGCATATACTATTCTCAGAGTTCGACTGTAGTAATGTTCATGAGATTGCCTTGATTTGAATACCTTTTGTGATTGGGGTAGTGTTATCTATGACTAATCCGATTTGCACCCCAAACTTTAAATACCAAAAATTGATAGATTTTTGACACGAGATACCTAAGCCATTTGACATGTGGCAATTCCATCCAATTTTGGGTGGTAAGTACTTTGTTAACAAAGTAGTTCCTTTCATATTACAAATAATTGAAATTTTATTAAAGTGGATGTTAACAATTCAATTTATAATTTACTGAATGAAATTATTTTAAAAGTTTGGAACTACAATGAAATTATTAAATACCCTTTGTTTCAGCTTAGCTTATAAGAAGAGCTGCTTAAAGCCACTGCAGGGGAAGCCCTTTGGTGAAAAAAAGCAACATTTCCACAATTTTTTGTTGACACGTCAACCTGCACCTAAAGAAGCAAAAGTCAAATAAGCTGCTTATAAGCGCATCGTACCGCTCAAACAAAGGGAGCAGCAAGTGTTCTTTTGAGCGGTGCGATTGGCTCCGTTTGAACTGAAATTTGTGAGATTAAACACTTATCATATTAGGTATTGTACAAATGAGAATATAATCAGCCATATAGAAACAGAGGAGAACAGAGGTGTTAAGTGAAAATAAAAGATGGAATGAGATTAGAATGTAAATCACCATGAAGGGCATTATTGTGGAAAAAAGATAACAAAGGATAAAAACAGAGGAGGATAAAAAGGACAATTGGAGCTAATTGGAGCTGGCAGGAGCATTTTGCTCCAGCCAATTTGGTCAACCACAATTATTCTAATGGTTTAAATTTTATTCGAGAATGTCTCCTAATAATGATTTTTCTTTAAAACACATCTATCGTGAGTTTAACATGTGTGCCGATTAGATGGCCACCCACTTTAATCACCTTCATGTGGGTCTCCATGTCTTTGATGCTCCACTTCAGAAGCTTTACTTGTTTAATCACTTTTTATGTAATTTTTGTTGTTTCTTTCCCTCATATATATATATATATATATATATATATATATAATCATTTTCTTTATCTAAAAAGTTTGAATTCATGAAATTAAGAACAGGTAACCAAAAAATCATTGGTTCCAAGAATTAAATAATTTGTAACGTGAACAGAAGTGTTAAATAATTAAATTTGAAGCACTCAAAGGTGTTAAATAACTAGATTTGAAGCAGTCAAAGGGCATGGCAAATTCACCAAATACTAATTCTAATTCACGCAAAATTATATACTATACCCACTAAATCTCAATTCAGGTCTAAAATTTTTCAAAATTCTCAATTTGAGTCAAACCTTTTAATCAAACCATAGTTATTAAACTCGAACCGGTCCGATGGTTGAACTTCTTGATCCGATGATCTGGGCATGGAACCGATCCAGGTTAGTCATCAGATCGTTTTGTCAATTAACCCGTCCTGACCCGCTTTGATCTGGACAAAACCGTTGACCTGGCCGGTTTTTAGTGTTCTTAACTATATTTTTACATTTATACATATTTATATTCAATTTTTTAATAAATTAAAATGGTATTATTGTAAAATCATATTATAATAATTAGAATTCATTAAAAAAACAGAAAAATGATATTTTTTATATTAAATTTAACATTTGAGCTATATAAATATTAAAATAAAATTATGAAAATATATAAAAAATATTTTAATATATTAATTAAAAACCCGCATTGACCCGACGATTAAACCACCTAACCCGTGACCCGGAGGCTTGAGCGGGTCAATGTCCAGGTCGGTTTTAGGCTTAGTTTAGGATTGAGGTTAAGTTTTGAAAAAGCTTGGTTTTGAAGAAGTGTTTTTGAAAAGTGCTTTTAAATTTGGGGTTGAAAAATGTAATTAATGTTTGGTATAGTTGTAGAATAATGTGGTTGGGAGATAAAATGTCTAAAAAGGGTACTAATTAAAATAGAAATAGAAAAAATATTTAAGAGAGTTTAGTCATTTAATGTCTAAAAGCACATTTGAAACACAAAAACACCTAAAGATGAGCTTTTGAGGTTGGCTTGGCTTTTGCCATGAAAATTAGCTTTTGACATAAACCATGACTTATTTGGCATTGTGTTTGAGGTGAAAAGTAGCTTTTTTATCTCTAAACTCAATCCCAAACCAAGCCTTAATAACTATGAATCAAACAAATCAAGTCTAAAATTAAATCATTCAGGCATATACCAAATCGATTTTAAATTAGATAAAAAAATAGCCTCGATTCGGATAATTATATTAAATATAATAAAATTATCTTAACACGATAACTAATCATATTGGCATTAAAATTATATATGGACCATCCTTTATCCAAATTAGGCTTAATTTGTTAAATCCACAAAACTTTAGACTCTATTTGTTTCAATTACAAGATATAGACTCAAATTGTTTAGCTTTTAAACGTTTAGGCTCAACTAAGATATTTAGCCATCTATACCCATGGAGTTTAATACAGATATCCATGGATATATCGAACGGATATATCGATGAATATATCGACGAATATATCGAGGTATCAATGAAATTAAAAAATAAATGGTCCAAAATGCACTAAAACGACGGATATTTATAGTAAACGTTTGAATTTTGTCTTGAAATTTTGACCAATTCTTATTTACATATTTTCACATATTTTAGAGTCAAGATATGATAAATAGAGTATATGTAGACATTATTTTTTATTTTTTTTAATATTTTTACTGTGAAAAAATATTATATTATGTATAAATCAAATACACTAATTTAATTATACATTTATCTCATCTTCAAAATGATGGTTACCAAATAAATCACTTCATTAAATGCAAAAATTTAGATGATTTTTTTTCTGAAGTAAGAAAGTACTAGATCATATTTATAAGTGCATTATTTTACATTATTTTAGTCACAAAACACAATCCAAAGCACAAACACATCCTCAGTACCACATTGAATTTTCTTTGAGACTCAAAATCATTGCTATCGTAGTTACCACTGTTACGGCTTCTACTAGGCATGGATGTATCATCTCCCTCGAAGGCGGTAATCCAGTTAAAATATTCAAGCAATGACATGTAATGTTTATAAACCACCACATAACTATGCAAATATTTAAGATATTTTGACAACAATGTAACTTTTACTTTGAACAAAGCTTTGGGAAAAAAATTTGATATAAAAGTGTTGTGTCGAATACCAAAATGGGTATGTTAGGAAATTACTATTAAATAGATGACCAAAACCGGATCGGACCAAATTGTATGAATTAAAAAGCTAATGTTACTTTTAAGAAAACATGCGGTCATTAGTTTGAAGAAAGTTTTGGGAAAAAAATAAACTGATATAAAATTATTGTGACCAATATCAAATTGGCAATGTCAGGAATAATATTATTTTATAAATGACCAAAAGCCATTCGAATGAAATTGTATTATATTATACCTGGGTCTATCTCAAACCAAATCACTTAAACGAAACAATTCTTCGTATTATTATTACCACACTTTTGTAGAAATGACTTGAATTGCTAATATTTTTGAAAAAAAAATAATTCATCGAAATGTCGCTTATATTATTAATCCTAGATGTAAAAACGAAAAAAAAATATTTAATTTAATATGGATATATACGGATATTTACGGATATTTATGGATATTTACGGATATATCTAGGTATCGATAAATATCGACGGATACACGGATATATTGACGGATATCCGGTGACATTGAAATTTTTTTGAATATTTATATTAAGGGTACAAATATCAGATATATGGACGGATATATCAAAATATCGACGGATATTTAATTCCAAATCTATACCTAATCAGTGGGATTTTTTGTTTTTTCGTTTTTGGGACTTACTTCAAATGAAAATATCAAATGTATGGTGGACTAGGAGCCCAAACAGAGTTTATGCAGGGGCAAACAGAGTTTAAGAAGTCATACATTCCATTCCATCGGTGCTTTGACTTGTGCTGTCCTCCCCATTGGTCATCTGTTTAACTCTATGGCGTCTTCATCATCTGGAGCAAGGTACCAAGTTTTTTTGAGTTTCAGAGGCGAAGACACGCGCCACAACTTCACAAGTCATTTACTCAAGGCTTTGAAAGACAGGGGAATCGATGTCTTCTTCGATGAAGAAAAACTGGAAAAAGGGGTCGAACTTTCTCAAGCACTTTTGATCGCAATTGCAGCGTCGAAGATCTCAATAGTCATTTTATCTAAAGACTACGCTTCTTCAAATTCATGCTTGACAGAACTCTCCTAGATTATGGACCGAAAACGCACTGAAGGTCACGTTGTGCTGCCCATCTTCTACCATGTTGAGCCATCCGATGTGCGGAAACACGGTGGGAGTTTCAAAGATTCTTTCGATCAACAGCAAACCAAGAATTCAGGTGAAGCAGAGAGGTGGAGAGCTGCTTTGACTCAAGTTGGATACATAAAAGGGTTTCATATAGCGGGAGGCATCTTTGACAGGTGACAAATCTGACCCAAGAAGATGATTTAGAAATCAAATTTGTTTCTTGAATACTTTGTTCTTTAGTTTTGATTAATCTGTCTTTGGGAATCGATTGTTTATCACTAGTCTATCAGATTTTAGGACGTTTCAACAATACCCACTTTTCTGGGCAAAAAAAAAAAACCAATACCCACTTTGACTTTCCCAAATGCTTTAACAACTATACATTGAATTTGAATACTGATTTTTGGTTGGACTCTCTATTTAATACCAATTTGAAGAGCAAATTTTGTAAAATAACTAGCAAAACAGTTCATATTTTTCAAAAGAAAAAATTTTTGTACCATTTTTAAATTAATAACAATTAGCATGAAAAGAGTAATTCATTTTGCATATAGTTGATAAAGTATAGTATCTTATCTTACTACTATATAAAATCACGAATCCAAAAATCTTAATTGGGAAATTTGATAAATACCCTTAATATTATAGAATAATAAATTTTTAATCATTGTCTTTTTTAGTCATTAAAATTTTTTTTATTAATTATGAAAAGATATTGTAAATCCATATAATTATATACTTCCCAAAATTATTTGAATTTTTTATTTATAATTTATATTTTTTTAATTAATTCATTGGTGGCTAGAAGGAACAACTTTTACAAAATCACCAATTTATTAAACCAAAATTAAATTCAACGACAAATTTTATATTTTACAAGTAGTTATAATTGCTATAAAATTGTTCTATTTGGGAAATTAGCTACGTGCACTATCCATAATTGAAAGCTAGGAAGAGTTCGGCATGTCTTTCATATACTTAACAAAAAAAGAAAAATCGATGTGAATTAGATTGATAATTGATATAATAAGACATAAATCGTCTTTCATTTATTTTCTTTTTTATTCTTCGACATGTCTATTTTGCTGTAAGAAAGTCTCACTTGTATGGTTCTTTTTTTTGGTAAATAAGGCTATTAGGAATTGAACCGTAGCTATTAGAACTAAGAGTCCACTAACACTTAGCTCTAATTGATTTTTGTGTGTGCGTAAAGCCGTAATTGATGTTATGGTTCGTCATAAGCATTCATCACAAATTGATTTTAATAATAACTTTAATTTTAATTTTATTTTCTATTTATCAAATATTTTACTTATTAGTTATTAGATTTCAAAAAAAAATTACTTATTATTTTTGTAACTTTGCTTTTCTGTTTTGCTATGCTGTTTAGGATTGTGAAGTAATATATTTCACATTGCAACAAATAAAATAATTAATTCATTATAGTGAAACAACAACACTTCAGAATATGGTTAGGCCTTTCTTACCTTTTTGAAGATTTTATTTTTAATATTATTTCTTATATCTTACTTTAATAATGGAATTCAAAGACCTCCCACAATTAGAACTGTAAATAAAGTTATAAATTATAATATATTGTATACTTTTCAAATATGATTAATAATACTATTAATAAGAAGGCCTAATGAAAAAATTGGCCATTGAACTTTTTGTCAATGGTCAAATAAGCTCATGTACTTTAATTTTGGACAAATAAGCCCCTAAACTACCAATTTTGGGCAAATCAAGCCTTTTTCAGACGGTTCCCTAACGGCGGCGTCCAACGGTGTCACGTCATCGCGACAAGTGGTTAAAAATGCCACATCAGCAAAAGGAAAAAATTTTGAAAAATATTTCAAAAATTTTTGAAATAAAAAATAATTACTTTTACCTTAAGTCCCCCCCCCCACCCCAAACCATATTTTTGAAAAAATTTTGTATTTTTTAAAAGTTCAGGCATTGTTTTTAAAACCGGGCCGCCACTAGAACCGGCGATGGTTTCGGTCGGCGGTTTGACCGGTCCGACCGGTTCAACCGCCAGTCTGGTCTGATAAGTGCAATTTATGGAAATTATTGGCATTTTACCTTTTAAATATTATATAAGGTATATACATGTCACATAAAAGCATTTGGTGCAGTGGCTTAAGTGTGTTTTTTGTTACCCACAAGGTTGTGGGTTCAAAACTCACCACCTTCAAAAAAATTTCCAAATTTTCTCCACTATCAAACCGGTTTTATCCGGTTAGAACCCGGTCCAACCGGTTTTTGCCCGGTTGTTGACCATGTTGACTAACCGCGGTTCCCACCCCTTTAAGGACCGGACATGCCGGCGGTTCCCGGTTAAACCGGTCCGGTCCGGTTTTGAAAACAGTGAGTTCAGGAGCTTATTTGACCGTTGACGGAAAGTTCAGGTGCCAATTTTTTCCATTAAGCCTTAATAAGAAGCATGCAATACTGCAAGCATAATTTTTTTTTTTAATCTTGATCATTAGGGTTTAAATTTCGACACTTAACTACTGTTAAGGATTTGATGACAGAAACTAAACTCAATCTTAAAATTTAAACCTTAAGGTTCATATTTGTTCCACTCAAAACCACATAGTATATATATATATATATATGTAATATACCCTTTTTAAAGTATAATTATTGTTTTAAAATTAAATTATTAAGAAATCTTATAATTAAATGTATAAGAGTATTATATTGAGGTTTTTTTTAAGGGGGTACAAGTAAAATTAATAGAAAGCAAATAAGTCAAAAACCAAAATTAGAAAGCATATAGCCTTTTACAATTGCCTGAAGCTTGAAAGCATATCAAAGATAGGATTACCCAGCAAAATTTTGAAGATGATCAAAGGTGAAAGTCGGGGTGAGAAGGTATGAAGTGGAAGGAAACACAGTAGGAAAGTTCGCCAGAAGATGATCTAATGCACATATTTTCCCCAATAAATAATGAAGAAGATGTAATGACGCAATTGACACAACATAGAAAAATCAACCTGACAATAAAACCAAAATTACATAGGAAGGCTATCTAAATTTAATAGTGTTGTCACCAAAATTTCGTATGAAGGTTATCAAAACTTTATAGTGTAGTTATCAAAATTTCACATAGAGGTTACCAAGATTTCATAAAAAGATTATCAAAATTTCTTAGGGAGGTTAACAAAATTTCATACGAAAGATATCAAAATTTTACAGTGTGGTTATCAAAATTTCATAAGAAGGTTAACAAAATTTCATAGGGAGGAAATTTATCAAAATTTGTTGCTTATCAAAATTTTCTAGGGACGTTACCAGCAATGGCATCGAAGATAAAATATAGAGTCCCTATATCCTTGTGGTTAGTGGAGGTTATGAAAATTTTATGCAGTGGTTATCAAAATTACATAGAGAGGATATCACAGTTTCATTATCATAGGGAGGTTATCGAAATTTCAAGGTGTGGTTATCAAAATTTTCATAGTGCAGTTATCAATTTTATAGTGTGATTATCAAAATTCCATAGGGAGATTATCAAAATTTCACACTAAGGTTATCAAAATTTCTTTGTGTGGTTATCAAAATTTCACAATGTGGTTATCCAAATTTTTATGTTGGAGCATAAAACAACTACCAAAATGACATAGAAATATATTGAAAAATTATTACATATTAGGTTTCCCTTCATTACATATTTGAACATAATTTACTGGAAAATGGACTCGCCAAATAAAGTTTTCTAAGAAGCCTAAAACCTCAACTTCCCAATTTAGCACATTTGTGCGCAAAACGTTGTTTTCGGGAAAACACTCATTCCAAATACATTATTTGCGAAATCAACGCTCAAATGTTGTGTTTCAGAGTGAGTAAACTCATTGAAAAGTGGGCTTACCAAAAGAGAAAAAAAAAAACTTTCTTCAAAACATAAAACTTGAACTTCACGATTTTGTGCGCAGAACGTTGTTCTTGAGAAAATGTTCATTCCGAATGCGTTATTTGTGTAACCAAAGCTCAAATGTTGTATTTCTGAATTAGTAGAGCTCATTTGAAAGTGGCTTTCCAAACAAAGCTTTCTTCAAAGTCTAAAACCTCAACTTCACAATTTTATGTGTTTGTGCACGAAACATTATTTATTTTAAAATGACCAGAATGATTTTTTTTTTAAACCAACAAACACTGTAATGTCAACAGAGCTTATTGAAAAATTGGCTTGCCAAACAAAGTTTTTTTTTCTTTTTTTTTAAGCCTAAAACCTCAATTTCATGGTTTTGCGAACAAATACAACTCTCAAATGTTGTGTTTTGAACTGAGTAGAGCTTATTGGAAACTAGACTCACCAAATAAATTTTTTTTTAAGAAGACAAAAAAATCAACTTCATGATTTTCTGCGTTTCCACACAAAAAATTTTTCTTGAGAGAACCCTCATTCCAAATGAAACCAACACTCAAATGTTGTATCTCAGAATAATTTGACAAATGATATAATGAATGGTTTTAAATTTTTGGTAAATATATAATATAATAAATGGTTTTAAATTTTTTGATAAATATATAACTTTTTTCATAACCATTACAACTTTTTCAGTAACTAAGTATTGTAAATTTGATAACTTCATTTATTGATTAAATTATTACCATAGTTACTTATCACCAAATGTTATTGGATTTGTTGTTGTAAAACATTTTTCATAACTACATAGGTTTTTTAGTAATGTGTATTATAAATTTGATAGCATCCATTGTTGATGAAATTGTTAATTCTAATGAAAATTTATTAAATTTGTTGATTCACATATTGTTTTTTAAAATACATATAACGTTTCAATAACTAATTACTATAAATTTGTGTTCTAAAAAATTACTATAAATTTGATAACTTCTATTATTATTATAAAATGGCTAACAAAATTTACTTATAACGAAAAAAATTGATGAGCTTATTCTTAATAACTTTTAGAAACTTGGAAAATTTTAATCTTTTCAAAATTAACAAAAACATTATATCACACATGTAATTTAAAATCAGTTTCCAACAAACTTCAATCCCACGTGTGAAACACGTGGCAAAATACTAGTGTTTTTTAAATGGATTAATATTCAGAAATCATAGAGTACTAACTTCTAACATTCATAATAAATTAACTTCTTGCTAGATCTGAACCGGAATACATTAACCAGATCGTTGAAGATGTTAATAAAGAAGTTGAATAGCAAGTCTTCAAGTTGTTCTGAAGGATTGATTGGAATAGATGATCAGAAAGAGAAACTTTTGTTTCTCATTGAGCAGGAAGAAATTCGTATAATAGGAGTTTGGGGCATGGGTGGTATAGGTAAAACAACCATTGCTGAAGCTGTTTATAGTGAAGTCTCTCCTAAGTTTGCTGATCATTACTTTCTTCAAAATGTTCGTGAGAAATCATTAGAAAAGAATGGAAAGCAATCACTACAAATTGAACTTCTTTCCAAATTATTGAAGCAAAAGATACATATAGACACTCCCTACATAAGATCCACTGTGATCCATGATAGACTTCACAATAAAAGAGTATTTGTTGTCCTTGATGATGTTAATGATTCAGACCTAATAAAACGGTTGGGTGTTGAGCATTTTGGTGTTGGAAGTAAAATCATAGTAACATCTAGAGATCAACAAGTACTTAGGAATATGTTACACCAAGGCCCAAGAGAGTGCAACAGCAGGCAGGGAAATTCAAAGACTTTGTGATGGGAAAAATATAAGTTGTTAGTTAATATCCAATTTCTAATTTCTGTAGTTTATTTTTATTGAAATTCCTTTTGTAGTTTGGAGGAGCACGAGTGGTTAATTGTGGGCTACTTATGCGGCACACGTTGCTCTGTTTCCTTGTTGTTATTTGTATTCAGTTTTCTAGACTGGGATATTCAAGCAAGAATTATTTTCCTTCCTCAAATTTCTTGTTCTCTTCTTCCTTTGCTCTGCCTACCTGTTCCTTTCCCTTCTCACTTTCTTCCCTCCTAACATTGGTGCTTTCATTCTTTCACCATGCCTCCCAAAACGGATCTTTCTGATGCCATTGCCAATCTTGCCTTGCAACTCCAGGATCTTAAACAATCCTTGGAAACCAAAATT
>AWUE01014567.1:0-62030 GCA_001974825.2 Corchorus olitorius
TATTGAAATTCCTTTTGTAGTTTGGAGGAGCACGAGTGGTTAATTGTGGGCTACTTATGCGGCACACGTTGCTCTGTTTCCTTGTTGTTATTTGTATTCAGTTTTCTAGACTGGGATATTCAAGCAAGAATTATTTTCCTTCCTCAAATTTCTTGTTCTCTTCTTCCTTTGCTCTGCCTACCTGTTCCTTTCCCTTCTCACTTTCTTCCCTCCTAACATTGGTGCTTTCATTCTTTCACCATGCCTCCCAAAACGGATCTTTCTGATGCCATTGCCAATCTTGCCTTGCAACTCCAGGATCTTAAACAATCCTTGGAAACCAAAATTGACAATGTTTCCCAGACTTGTTCTTCCTCCATCTCTGATCTTCACGCCCAAATCTCTCGTCTCGAGACTCGTCCTTCCCCTGCTCCCCCTCCTCTACCATCGATTCTTGGCAAACATTCTACCGCCATAACTTCTTCTTCTTCCCCTGAATCTTCTTTTCCAGAACCCCATGCAGCCTTTCAACCCAAAACACCTAAGTTTCATCTTCTTCCATTTGATGGGTCTAACCCTCATGCTTGGATCTTTCAAGCAGAGCAATATTTTGCCTTTTATTCCATCACACCTCCACAACGATTACCGATTGTTGCCTTTGTTATGCAAGGCGATGCCCTAACTTGGTTTCAATGGATGCATAGAAACAATCAGTTACTCGACTAGAATTCTTTAATCCGAGCTCTTGAACTGCGATTTGGACCCTCCTCCTTCCAAAATCCCCAGGCGGCTCTGTTTAAACTTAGGCAATTTGGCACTGTGGTGCAGTATCAGCGTGAGTTTGAAATACTTGCTAATCGTGTCTCAGGCTTGACAGAGGAGCATTTGCTCAACTGCTTTGTTTCAGGCCTCAAGCCCGACATCCAAACCGAGGTGGTTATTCAGTGCCCTACTACTCTTCCTCATGCATTGGCTCTAGCTAAACTCATCGAAGCTAAACTTTTAGCTCATCCGGGTTTTTTCAATCGTTCCTCTACTCCAAATTCTTCCTTGTCAACACCGGCGAGCCGTTTAGTTCTTCCTGCTCCGCCTTCCCGCCCTGCACTTCCTGCTCCACCGCCGAGGCTTGCCTTACCAACGCCGAACCCTCCTATTCGTCGGCTTACCCCTGCGGAGATGCAAGCTAGACGAGCAAAAGGATTATGTTTCAATTGTGATGAGCAATATAAACCTGGGCACAAGTGCAAGACCGCTCCATTCCTTCTGTTACGAGTGGATGAGGAACCACCAGATGCTCTTCTGACCTTAGAGGCAGTGTCTTCGCCACCTTTGTCTGCTATTCCCTTACCTCCACCACCGGAGGCTTTTGATCAAACAGTTAGTGAGGATTTTCATGTTTCTTTCCATGCTCTTTATGGCCTTACTTCTGTTAAGTGTATGCGTCTGCAGGGTATTATTAATGGCCACACATTCACTGTTCTTATTGATTCTGGAAGCTCACACAATCTCATACAGCCGCGGGTGGCACAATTTTTGAATTTGGCCATTGAACCGGCACTGCCATTTGTGGTTACCGTTGGAAATGGGGACTCTCTTAAGTGTTTGGGACAGGTTAAATCCATTGCAATGGCCATTCAAGAACATTTATTTTCTCTGGATTTTTTCTTATTGAATGTGTTTGGAGCTGACATAATTTTGGGCATACAATGGTTGGCTCAGTTAGGTCCGATTCTTGCTGATTTCAGTCAACTTTACATGTCCTTTCTTCATAATGGGCAGACTATCACGCTTCATGGTGAAAATGCAACCAAGCCAACATCAGTCTCCTATCACCAAGTGCGTCGATTGGCCCAAACTGATGGTATAGCATGGGCCCAATGGCTTGCTATTAGCCCAGTCCAAGCAAAGGAGGCATCAAACCCTGTTGTTCATCCGCTGGCTTTAGAGGAACTTTTATCTGAGTTTCAACTCTTATTCGAGCTTCCAAAAGGGTTGCCACCGCCACGGCCTCACGATCATCATATTCACCTGCTTCCGGGCTCTTCTCCTGTGAATGTCAAGCCATATCGGTATCCCCATGCCCAAAAACATGATATGGAGAAGTTAATTTCTGAGATGTTAGCAGACGGAATCATTCAACCAAGCACTAGCCCTTTTTCTTCTCCAGTGCTTCTTGTTAAAAAAAAAGATGGTTCCTGGCGATTTTGTGTGGATTATCGAGCCCTCAATGCAGTTACCGTTAAGGATAGATTTCCAATTCCTACGGTAGATGAGTTATTAGATGAGCTTCATGGGGCCAGAGTCTTCTCCAAACTTGATCTTCGTTCCGGCTATCATCAGATACGAATGGCTACTGAAGACATTCCAAAAACGGCTTTTAGAACCATAGATGGGCACTATGAGTTTCGAGTTATGCCCTTTGGGCTGACTAATGCCCCCTCAACTTTTCAGGCAGCCATGAATGATTTGTTCAGGCCTCTCCTCCGCCGTTTTGTCTTAGTCTTCTTCGATAATATACTCGTTTATAGTTCATCGCTTGAAGAGCATTGGATTCACCTTAGACAAGTGCTGCAATTAATGGCTGCTAATCAATTTTACGCCAAACTAAGTAAATGTTCTTTTGCTCAGTCATCAATTGAATATTTGGGGCACATAATTTCTGATCAAGGGGTTCATGTTGATCCTTCCAAAATAGAAGCTATTAATGCTTGGCCATTACCTACTTCACTCAAAACCCTTCGTGGTTTTCTGGGTCTCACTGGCTATTACAGGCGATTTGTGCGCCACTATGCTACTATTGCTGCTCCTTTGACAAATCTTCCCAAGACTGATCAATTCAGATGGGGGCCTGAAGCTACTCAATCCTTTGAAGCTCTAAAGCGTGCCTTAACTTCAACTCCAGTTTTGGTACTTCCTAATTTTGCTCTCACTTTTGAAATTGAAACTGACGCATCAAACATTGCCATTGGAGTTGTACTTTCGCAGCAAGGGCATCCTTTGGCTTATTTTAGTCGCAAATTGGGGGCACAAATGCAGTTAGCTTCCACCTATGTCAGGGAGATGTTTGCTATTACTTAGCAGTAAAAAATGGCGCCAATATCTGATTGGCAGGCCATTTATCATCTATACCGATCAACAAAGCTTAAAGGGCCTCATGAATCAAACTATCCAAACACCGGAACAACAAAAATGGCTTGCCAAATTGCTGGGATTTCAATATACTATTGTGTATAAACCAGGGCATCATAACAAGGCCGCAGATGCTTTATCACGCTCCTATGCTACGGCTGATTGTTGTCTAGCTTTTTCCGGTCCGATGTTCTCTTTTTTAGATCCCTTGAAAGCTTACTATCAACATGATCCACAAGGAAAAGATTTCATCATTCAACTCTTGCAAAATCCTACTGACTTTCCTGAATTTTCTATAGTTGATGGTGTTGTCTTGAAACAGGGAAGAATTGTGATACCTGATGGCCATGAATTACAACAAACCTTGTTGCAAGAATATCATAGCACTTATGTTGGTGGACATTCTGGTGTTGCCAAGACAATGGCCCGCTTAGCAGCAAATTTTATTGGAAAGGTATGAAACAATCTGTTGTTGATTTTATTTCAAAATGTCAAATATGCCAGCAAGTCAAATATGAAGCCAGTAAGCCTGGAGGTTTATTACAACCTCTACCTATTCCTACTCACATTTGGCAAGATTTAGCTATGGATTTCATCACTCACCTACCTCCCTCTCATGGTAAGACAGTTATTTGGGTAGTAGTGGATCGGCTCTCTAAGTACGCTCATTTTGTGGGTCTTCATCATGGCATTACAGCCCCTGCTCTAGCTTCTCATTTTTCTCAAGAAATCGGTAGACTTCATGGTTTGCCCAAGTCCATTGTATCCGATCGGGACCCTCTTTTCATCAGTCACTTTTGGAAAGAATTATTCCGTCTTCAAGGAACTCAACTCAAGCTCAGTAGCTCTTACCATCCTCAGACTGATGGTCAGTCGGAAGTTCTCAATAGATGTCTTGAAACTTACTTAAGATGTTTTCCAGCTGAGCAACCCAGAACTTGGTTCAAACTTTTGCATTGGGCGGAGTGGTCCTATAACACCTCCCATCATTCGGCTATCGGCATGACGCCATTTGAGGCAGTCTATGGTCAGCCACCACCTTCCATTCCATCTTATTTGCCGGGTGAAACTAAAGTCGCACAACTTGAGGAAAGTTTGTTGACACGCCAGACTATATTGGCAAGACTGAAACTCAATCTAGCTAGAGCTCAGAATCGAATGAAAATGCAAGCTGATCGTGGTCGTCGAGAGAAGCATTTTAATGAAGGTGAATGGGTTTGGGTGAAGCTCCAGCCATATAGACAACAATCGGTGGTGCGCCGCACTTCTCACAAGCTGGCCAAACGCTTCTTTGGTCCTTACAAAGTACTTCAGAAAATTGGACCAGTAGCATATCGCCTTGATTTACCAAATGACTCCAAGGTGCATCCTGTGTTCCATGTCTCTCTTCTCAAAGCATTCAAGGGTGACACTCCCACTATTCCAATGCCATTACCTGCTTCAATTGTGGATGGACGGCCTGTTTTGGAACCTGCTGCAGTGTTAAGAGTGTGTTGGGTGAAAATACAGGGCAAGGATGTGCGCCAATTCCTCATACAATGGCACAACTTGCCTATGTCTGAAGCTACCTGGGAGTGTGAAGAAGATATGGAAGTTGAGTTCCCTGAATTCAACCTTGAGGACAAGGTTGCATCTGATGAACACGGCAATGTTACACCAAGGCCCAAGAGAGTGCAACAGCAGCCAGGGAAATTCAAAGACTTTGTGATGGGAAAAATATAAGCTGTTAGTTAATATCCAATTTCTAATTTCTGTAGTTTATTTTTATTGAAATTCCTTTTGTAATTTGGAGGAGCACGAGTGGTTAATTGTGGGCTACTTATGCGGCACACGTTGCTCTGTTTCCTTGTTGTTATTTGTATTCAGTTTTCTAGACTGGGATATTCAAGCAAGAATTATTTTCCTTCCTCAAATTTCTTGTTCTCTTCTTCCTTTGCTCTGCCTACCTGTTCCTTTCCCTTCTCACTTTCTTCCCTCCTAACAGAATATTGGGATTGATATATTTTGTGTGTGTATTTGATTTGATGCATCATGCATTTCCATAAATTTCTTTATGCAGGTATATTGATAGTTGATCATTTGCTTTTGATTATTAGGGGGTTGAATCAATTAAAGGAATATCCTTAGATTAGATATGTCTCAGATCAAAGCGCTACAGATATGTCCTGGTTCATCTTGTATTCTTTTGGTCCTATTTTTCTTGGAGCAATAGTATTATGGAGCCCTGTAATAAGTTGATGCTTGCAAACCTAACATATCTTCCTAATGCAAATAGATATTTTCATTGGGAGTATTGCCCATAAAAATCCTTAGGGTCAAATTTTAGACCAACAAATTAACACTAAGATGCATTACATTAAGTTTGGAACAATGGGACGAACTTGTTAGATTGCAACACAAAACTAGCTATGATGAAACAGAGGCAACCGGGCGACAATCATAGGGAAAACCTCACTTAAGAGGCACTAGTTTGTGCTCCCGCAATGCGAGCTTTGAAGAATCCCAAGAGTTTGTCTCTGGGAGGCAGGCTTTCCTTGACAACATTGCAATTTGCAAGCTTCTTCCACCGCCTTTTCTCGCTCTCTCCAGGCTCCACCCTGCTTTCCATAGCACAGGCAAGCACTATATTCACTCAAACACAAAAGGAAAGTGAGACGAAAGACTATTGTAACTTAGAAAGATTGATGAAATTATCAGAATTTTAAATGCATGAGCAAATTCTACCTTCTCATCGACGAACTTGGCCCAGAAGCGAGCCATGGCTTTGTCATAAGGATCCTCTGTCAAAATGAGGTACTTGTTCTTGTATACATTTAAGCTCTGATAAAGACAATAGATCATGCAGTCTTATAATCATTTCACCACAGATTCCAGTTTGTCCAATGGTTGAAGAAGATGCTATATCGAGAAGGGCCATGTTGAAGACCCTGCTACTAAAATATCCAGACTTGATTCCAAAAGAAGTTTTAGTTCTGATGATCTGCGTGAACATAATCCAGATAGAAGAGTGAAACTATCTCATTACTTTGAGGAAATGTCATCAAATTCATTCTCTATGCATAGGGTAAGTGGGTTTCATTTTGTTTGTCATATTAAAGTATGTTTTTTCTGTCTTTGATTTGTTTATATAGTAAATTTTCTGCAAGGAAATTGCCTATGGTATCTAACTGATTGCTTTATATAAGCATGCTTTCCAGCTTCTTGAAATAAAACCTTGTAGTACTCCATGTAATTGTTACTCAAAAGAGGAAAGAAAATAGAAATCTGGTCAAGAGTTGGTGTTGAATTTCTTTCAAGGAATTGTATCTTGGTGGTTTTATTTTTCTGGCCAATGTATCTTGGTGTTTGTCCTTCTTCATTCCCCTTTTTGGTTTGCCTTTTTTCTGCAGGTATAGTTTGCTAATTTGCTTCTTCCCTATTCATTTGGGGGGTTTAGGAGAAAAGGCTTGGAGGTTAAAAGAAGCCAATGAAGGAAATTGCAAGGGAATTGTAATTAAGGTATGCCTTATCTATCATTTTTCTTTTAGTAAATTTTCATCAAGGAAACTGCCTATGGTTGATATAAGCATACCCAGTCTTTGACCAATTATATTGCTTTACAGCCAAGATATATTACTTGCTTTATACAAATATAGTTTTCCACTTTTGGGGGGAAAAACAAAGAAAAGAGAAAAAACCCGTCTAGTACTTCTTTGTAATTGTTACTCAAAGTGGTAAAAAAATATTGTAACAAAATTTCCCTATTGGTTTGAACAGCAAGAAATTCAGTCCATTATCGAAGAATGTTTGCACTGCAGTTCTCGAAAAATGTATAGGAGGATTTGGGTACGGAAATTCGCCTCTCCCTTTAAAGAGAAAATTTAAAGGGATGATTTTGGTCTTAAATTTTAGTACTAGCAAAACTTGTAAACCACTTTAACTGTTTAACATGAGTCATAAAGTTTTGAATTCAAAGTTTTAATATATATAGTCTTAAAGTTCTGGAGTTCGAGTGATCACATTGGAGAGGTAATAACTCACCTTTGAAAAACTATGATTTTGTAAATCTATTATTGATAATTTGCATCGCATCACACTTTTTGCTCTACATAATGCTGTAGCTGTAACCCTGAAATAGTGAAAATTGCTACTGTTGAAGTTGCAGATTAAGTATCTTTTGTCCTCCATGGGAAAAGTACGAGGCACATATCTGGTTTCGAAGTGAAGGTTGCAACAAACCTTCTTTTATTTTCTCAAAAATAAATTTGTACTACTATCATTTTGCTCAATTACAGTTTTACTTTCTGAATGACTCGGTATCTGTTACTATGCTTTATCATCGTCAAGAATTTACTTTCATTGGTGGATTATGAGCATACTTGCCTTTTTATCAGAATTATTAATGTCCAGTGTTCTGTATATTTTGAGGAACGATCATAAATCACTTGTATGTATATCCTACTTTGATACTACTAAACCGGCAGATTTCCGGCCAAGATAAAAACAAAACACTGGCAGATTGTGGTTTGTTCCAGATGCCTCTTTTACTGGGAGAGAGAAGAAGAGGAAGAGAGAGGGAGGGAGGGAGTAGATCACTCCTACATCGGAAATGTTATTAATCGGGACCATGGATGACATGACAGGAGTGATCTACTTATTTCTCCTTAATCAATACATTGACTCTAGAACAACGTTCTATCGTAGTCAATAAACTAAACTTATTATTGGTATAGTTTGCTTAATGATTTATTCATCTGCAAATCAATATAGAAGAATATTGTTAAATTCTAGTCAATAAAACTAAAGTCGGTGCCTAGTGGTAGGCATTGTTTTTGACTTCTTCAAATTTGTCCTTTTTTAGAATCAACTGTACAATAGCATGTGATTAGGCCAAGCAGAGTTTTTAAAGTCACCTTGCTGCATCATTCATTGGTTGACTTTTTTTGGTTGCCTCTCCCTTCATTCCTCTGCCTTACTCTGATAATCATCTTGATCCATGGCTTCGTCTTCTTCCTCTTTTCGTCAACTAGCAAAGTATCAAGTTTTTCTGAGTTTCAGAGGCGAAGACACTCGCCATAACTTCACCGGCCATCTTCTCAAAGCTTTGAAAGACAACGGAATCGCCGTCTTTTTTGATGAGGAAAGACTGGAAAAGGGTGAAGAGCTGAATCCAGCATTGCTGAAAGCAATTTCAGCTTCAAAAATCTCCATAGTCATTTTATCTAAAGACTATGCTTCTTCAAAATCATGCTTGACCGAACTCGCCAAGATCATGGAATGCAAGCGAGCCATGGCCCAGATTGTGCTTCCAATCTTCTACCACGTTGACCCTTCCGATGTCCGAAAACATGGTGGGAGTTTCAAAGAATCTTTCGAGGAACATGTAATAAATAAGCCTGATGAAGTTGAGAGATGGAAAGCTGCTTTTGCTGAAATTGGCCAATTAAAAGGATGGCATATTGTGGGACACTTCTCAGACAGGTAAAAAAAAAACTTCCTAGTGATGTGATTTTCATCTTATGTTGATTTTTTAAACTTAATTTGTATGATATATAGATTTTTCTTTTTTACTATTTTATTTCTTCTTTTGAACTTGAATAGTAGAAAGTGAAAAGTGTAAACAAGCAAAAGGTATAAAGGCTTGGCCTAAACAATATTCACCCACTTTAGATCCTTTAGAAATTGATATTTTTCTTAAATTTTTTATTTTAAATCTCGGCTCCTTCATTCCAAAAATTATATAACTTTAATTCTTATTATTTGCTTTTTTGTTTTTAAGAGAAGTGATTAAATTTCAACTTTCACATATGAATTTATTAATCTGCTATAGGTCTGAACCTGCATACATAAAGGAAATTGTTCAAGATGTAATAGACAAGTTGAATAGCAAGTCTCTCATGATAATCAGTTCAGGAGAATTGGTGGGAATTGATGATCAAAAAGGGAAAGTCTTAGCTTTGTTACGTCTCACCGATCAAGATGAAACTTGCATAGTTGGAATTTGTGGTATGGGTGGAATAGGCAAAACAACTCTTGCCGAAACAGTCTATAATGAAGTCTCTACTCAATTTGAAGATCATTGCTTTCTTCTAAATGTTCGTGAGAAAATAGAGAAGCAAGGAGTTGAATCTTTACGAAATGAACTTCTTTCCAGAATATTGAGACAAGAAATCCGTATAGACACTCCCTTCATAGGATCCACATTGATCCTAGACCGGCTTTGCAATAAACGAGTATTTGTTGTTCTTGATGATGTTAATGATTCGGACCAAATCGAACGTTTGGGTGTTAAATTTTTTGGTCATGGAAGTAAGATCATTGTGACATCTAGAGATAAACAAGTGCTCGAAAACGAAGTTGATTCGATCTATGAAGTTAAGAAGTTAAATGATGAAGACTCTCTCCGTTTATTCTCCAAATTTGCATTCAAGCAACACTATCCAATTGGTGATTTTGGGGATCTTTCTGATAAATTTGTTGAATATGCTGGAGGGATTCCACTTGCTCTTAAAGTTTTGGGTCCTGCATTGTATAGGAAACCTAGGGAATATTGGGAAAGTGCCTTGGACAAACTTAAGGAATATCCAAACCCAAAGATTTTTAATATAATGAAGATTAGCTATGATGGGTTGGACCGTTTGGAAAAGAATATATTTCTTGACATTGCATGCTTCTTCAAAGGGAGAGACAAAAATGATGTGACCAAAATGCTGAAAAGTTGTTATAGGGGTGCCTATTTTGGAATAATCAACTTGATGGACAAGTGCCTGGTGAATATTTCTATGTTGAATACTTTTTGGATGCATGATTTGCTACAAGAAATGGGTTGGGATATCGTTCGTCAAGAATCCAAGTTTCCAGGAAAACGCAGCCGGTTATGGAGTCCTGAGGATGTATATAGAGTGTTAAAAAACAATAAGGTAAGAGCTCACTATTGAAAATTATAACTAATTATATGACGCAGCAGAACGTGTTCAATCCAGAAACCCAGAATTGAACTGCTCATTATATTAATGCTTGATGGTTAATAATCTGCTTTTGATTTTGCTAGGGGACTGAAGCAATTGAAGGAATATCCTTAAACATGTCTCATACTGATGTGATTGAGTTATCTCCTTCGATTTTCGAGAAAATGGTTAATCTTAGAATTATTCAGTTCTATTATTCCATGTCTGGTGAGAATAAGGAGAGTAAATTGCTGCTTTTGAATGATCAAGACCTTAAGTCTCTGCCAGAAGAGCTAAGGTATCTTCATTGGGACTATTGTCCTTTGAAAACTTTGCCATCAAACTTTTGTCCTGAAAAGCTTGTGGAATTAAAATTATCTCACTGCAATATGGAACATCTTTGGAATGGAGACCAGGTACTTTTTTTTTGCTGTCATAATATTTTTCCATTTTCATTATAGTCCAATGTTTAGAGACTTCAGTTACTAATTTAGGTATATATATATATTTTTCATGTTCATTGAACAGGATTTGGTGAACTTGAAGGTAATTGACCTTAAGCATTGCAAGAATTTAATGAGGATCTCAAATCTGTCACAAGCAAGAAACATTGAAAAATTAACTATTGGAGACTGCAGTAATTTGGCTGAACTTCCATTCCTTAGCCACATGGTGTCTCTGAGCTCTTTAGATGTATTCAAGTGCCCAATTTCCAAATTTCCAGAGATTCCTACCAACTTAACAAGTTTGGTATTGAGGAAGACTCCAATAGAAGAAGTGCCTTCATCAATCCGGCGCCTGAAAAGACTCGAGTATCTAGACATGAGTGGCACAAAGATTCAAAATCTACCATCTGACATAGTTGAGTTAGATTGTCTAGACCAAATTGATCTGTCTGGTTGCACAAACATCACCAGCTTCCCTAATGTTTCGGAGAATGTAATACAACTAGATTTGGACAACACTGGGGTAGAAGAAATTCCTTCATGGGTCTCCAGGCTTAAAAGTCTTTCCACATTGAATATGAGAGACTGCAAGAACCTTAAATCAATCTCGGAGCTTCCACCATGTCTGAGATGGCTTGTTGCACAAGGCTGCACTTCCTTGAAAAACGTGTCGCGGATTGATCAATATCAATGTTCATCCTATGAGAGCAAGACATGGCAATCCATCATATTTGCTGATTGCTTCAACTTGAATCAGGATGCAGTTGATAACATTGTGGCGAATGCAATGTTCAGGTCACAATGCATAGCAAAGCAATTAGCAGAGGAATTGACAGAGGGAGATTATGGATCCGAGGAATATAAAGGACAAGTGATTTGTTGTTTCCCTGGAAGTGAAATTTCAGACAGGTTTGAGTATCAAAGCACTAATTCTTCCATAATCGCAGATTTAGGCCCCGATAAATGTGGCAGATTCATTGCTTTTGTTATATGCCTTGTGGTTGATCTCAAACGCGCTCATAATTTGAGTCTTTGTGTTCATTGTGAGTTCCAACTGAGGAACAAATCCGGTGATTGCCAGGATTTCAGAATCAATTGGCAATGGCCAATGTATGATGATGAATCCATACCTTTGGAGTTTTCCAATCGGGTGCTAGTTTTGTATGATAGTGACATGCTTCAGGAGGCAAAGGATTATGAGGAGGCATCATTTGAATTCTCTATCGGAGATGATTATGATAAAATTTCCTTAGATGATATCAAGGTGGAGAAATGTGGTGTTCATGTTTTCTATGTGGATGGCGATTCCAGCTCAATGAGGTCCGGTAATGGTGTCCAATTGACACTCATCGAAGATGAAGAGAATGAAGGCGATGATGAAGAGGAAGAGGAACCCGAGAATAAAAGACAGAAAACTGCTTAATTATTGAGCTTTATCATAATCAACTTTTTACTCATTATTATTGAGTAAAAATGAGTCACTTCAAGTTGTAAGTCACCTAATCAACTTTTTACTCATTATTATTGAGCTTTATCATCTATAGTAGTATGATATTAGACATCCTCATGATCTTTACTCCGAACAGAACTTTTCTGAGATTTTTCGGCGACAAATATGCAAAGAGAATTGTATAAAGAAAATATAAGACTTGAGATGAGATGAGCTTCTTCATTAACATTCTGCCGAAGATTCTGATTCATTCTTAAATTGGAGAATTTGGAAGTCTCTGTTTCTTCACTTTCTTTGCTTTGCTTTCTCCTCGCTCAAAAACTCATAATAAACATATGCCAGTGTGAATGTTATTTCATAAAAGATCAATCAACAAATGAACTTCTCAAAGCTAGTAGTTGTTATTGTATTGAATTCTACCTCCCAAGGAGCACATCGGAGCATTTAAATCTAAAATGCACTTCCAGCAATGTCATGTGAGCTCAAAATACTAAGATGACTCAATATTGCATATATCAGCATAAAAATCTTCAAACTATGCAAGAAATCTACAAATTTATGAAATCATAATTATAGTGTGTTGAGACATCTAGATGAAACAATAATTGTGGCTTAACCCTAAAGATTCATTGCACTGCATGACCTTGAACTCTAGGTGCTTGCTTGTAAAACAAACAGGGATACTACTAACTACTAAGACAGCACAATATAGAAGTACCAGAAACATAAGATGGCAAACCTCCGATAGATTTTGTTCACTTCGAAAATGACAGCCAATTCTGCAAATCCATCGCAAGGCATATTTGAATTCAACATAGTCATTCTAAAGTAGACACCTCTAACAATAAATCATTGCATTTTACGAAACTTTGATTAAAATAGCAGATATATGAATAATGTTTGCACTGGCATACACGGACATCTCCATTTCCACATAAGAACCCAGAACACTTAATGAGAGCATGGGGAAGTAAAATGATGAATTTATTAACTCAAAAGGGCAACCAATTAAAAGATACACAATTCCCCTGATTAAATAAATTCCTATTTTCACTCTAAAATGTGACTAAACATCAGCCTTTTTTTTTCCCTATCACCCAAACAATCCTATTGACCAATCAAATTAAATAAAGTGAAATTAAAATACAACCTCAATTAGTAGACTGATCTTTCCCCCATTCAGACAGAAGTTGCTGTGGGCCTGAAACAATCAATATTGCACAACCCAACTGATCTCATCATCTCTCCAAAGCTGCAACATAAGATGGTTACAACAGTCAGTAAAACAGTATTGGAAATGCACAGAAAATATTAGAACATCAAAAAGGAAGGTAAAGAAATTGCTAGCATATAATCGAACTAACCGGTCAATACTGTTCCTTGCTTTCTCAGGTTGGTCTGAGCCATTAGAGAATTTATCAGGCCGATCCACACTCTTTCTTGATTTTTCTCTCTTATCAATGCTGATTCTTGCTTTTTCTCTATGATCAGTACTTAACCGTGGCATTTCTCTTTGGTCAGTACTAGTCCTTGACTTTTCTCTGTGATCAGTGCTTGGTCTGGATGCTTCTCTAAAATCTGTGCTGTTCCTAGGCTTCTCTGGTTGATCAGGAAGTGGGACAGATCCTTTTCTAAGGTGAGATTTCTCAATGGCTGAAATGAATTTTTTGAGATGTTTGATGTACTGTGGATATAATTCCAAGTCACAATGATTCCCTCCTTTAACCCATAAAGGTTCATATTTCTCTTTACAAAGTTCCCAAAGCTGCCTACCATGGGAGCAATCTACAACATCATCAGCAGTCCCCTGGAAGAAAAACAAAAAACACAGATGAGCAATGCTTGTGTAAAAACATATACAATCAAATTGGGTCAAAAACGAGCAAATCAAATGCTAGAAATTATAAATGTGTTGACTGAGTTAAAGTTTCCCCAATGCCTAGACAGTACAATGTATATTATTAAGATGACACTGACATTGTAAAAACTGAAATCCTTTTGCAGAATGCATTCCATTCAGAAACTAGATCATAAAGAAAGCACTGCACACTTTAGCCTTTCGATGAAGAACTCCATAAGTGAACCATGTCATTATTAATTTTCAAATTCATACAATGTATGACAATGAAAGAGATGATTTTGTAAATTGCCTGCATTTGTAACTGTAACACAAGGCTCCAAATATAGACTTCACACCTGAACCTCTGAGGTCAGAACTCAAAATGAAAGCTCACTTCAAGCTGTGGCAAATGGCTAAAGGGAGAAAATCTCTCAGACTCTCACATAAAAACCTCCATCACCAAAAGCTTTATCTTTGGCCACATATCTCATTTTCCGTAACCACCAGCCAATTCAAAAACACCCAATTTATACCATTTTTATGTTTTTTTCTTTAATATTCCTCTTTATAACCAGAACTTATTTATCTCTCACCACAAGATACCTATGCCACTCTCCAATTTTCTATTTTCAAAACTCTATGTTTCCTAAACCATTTCTTCAAATTTCAGGCTTCTTAAAGTTGCATCACATCCGTGAGAATTCATTGCTGTTATTAGATTGTAACTATGTATGTTTGTTATGAATTAGAAATTTATAGTACAACACAAAAAACGAATTCTCAAATGCCGCAAAAATGCAGCATTTCCAAAACATATGCTGGATTTTCCAATTACCCTATCTAAACCACACACTGATTACGGTCTCAATATGGTCTGGTAGAATGGTGAATTGACCTTAAAGCTTCAGATTATATTCCTAGCAATTCTGTAATGGTCAAAAGTAATTTAACAAATACCAGGTCTCATACTTGTTTCACACCCAACAAGAAGAAAACACATAAACTACAAGATGCACATAAGGTCCCACGCAATCATTTCAATTTTTAGAATGGCAACCTAAAATCAAAACAAAAAAGATAGGAACCAGGAATACAAGTTGTCTAAGAGAGATGGGCTAATAGGATAGATTAAAAAAAAAAATTATAGATTTATTAAAAGAAAAGCAAGTCTATAGCATCAGTTGCTATAGTAGTGACACTCTGTTTTGCTGTTGTTCTAAATTTGATAATCAATAACTTTTCAAAACTCCAAACAACAAGAAAGTATATATCATTACAGATAACTTAAAGAATTACTCACATGGATTACCAGAACAGGACAATTGACGAACGGTATTTTGTCAATATTCTGCATAATGAACAGCGAAGGAATCGTTAAGATTAAAAGTTACCACCAGATACTGTAAAAAGCTTAGAACATTAAGTACTATAACTGTGCAATGAAAGTTGGAAAGAACCTTATATATGTCAAACCAGTAAGTTCGCTTCACCGGATACATTACTCTTAGACCAGACAAGATTGGGCTGTGAAGAACAACAGCCCTCAATTTAGGTAACTGAGTTGCCAAATCCAGAGTGGGTCCACTCCCAACTGATTGACCGTATAATATAACATCTTCCTCCTTCACTCCGTATTTCTCCCCAAGACATCTATATACAGCTTCTATGTCAGCATAAGTGTTCTGTTCAGTTGGCTGTAAAGAAATTGCAAAATAAGAAAAGTTATGAAAATTGCATAACTCAAAGATACTCTATATTCCCCAAAAGGGAGTAAATCTATAACTTCATTTGGTGGCAGAAGACATTCTGGAAAGTTGTCAAAAATAATTGTTTCCTTATTGCTTATTAGGCTTTCCAAATTCATACAGAAGAGAATTGAAACAAACCAATTAACTACACAAATTTCTATAATATTGCCCATTTGAAATTATCCAAAAAAAAAAACAAAGCCTTTTTCGAGATCGTAAATTGGAAAGTGTGAATTTAAATTTTGTTTGTTCAAACAGTTGTGTTAAAGTTGAGGTTTGCATAACTGTGTACATAACACAATTATAAGAAAACGTGTATCAATAATTAAACTTTGCTAATCAATGTAACAAATCCATGCTATTACTATAATCATGAAAAAATCATTTTTCCTCGTATACTTTATCATACAATTTATACTAAACTTAAATTCCAAATTCATCCCTTCAAATTCAATTTATACTAAACCTCACAGCCTCAGCATTCCCCACCCTCCTGAATTTACTACCTTACAAAATGAAAGATCCAATCTTCAAAAAAACTTCTTCCCTCACTTCTATTTATCCCACTAGCCAAACATCAAGTTAATCTGGGAAAAAAAAAAAAAAAAAAAAAAAAAAAAAAAAAAACAACAACAACAACAACAACAACAATATGCTGCCATACCTTCCCAGATGACTGCCCATATCCAGAATAATCATATCTGCAAAAAAGCAAAATAAAAGAAATAAAATAAACAATCAAACAAAAATATTAAGACCCAAACAAAGCATTTTTGTTTTTTGGACTTACCCCAATAAGTTAACTCTTAGATGTAAACTGAGCTCACTGAAAAGATCATACATTTGACCCAGATCAGCTGCATTTCCGTGTGAGTAAAGCACAGTCAACGCAGCTCCAGGATTCTTTATATAAACAGCCACCACCTGATTTCCCCTCTTAGTCGCCACCTTTAAAACGTCGACGTTCTCCCTCGCAACCACCCCATTCATGACCAGCTTCCCTGCACTCTCCACCACCGTGTACGACGGTGGATTCGGCGGAAAGAAAGCAAATTTCGCCGCCATAGTTGACGTAACACCACCCATTCTCACAATATACAGGAAACAAAATGCAAAAGCAAGCCTTGTTTTTAGAATTTCAAATAATCATCATCCCTCTTGACTGAAGAAGAAAATATTTGTGAGTAAATTTGCTGGTTTGTATAAAACGTTAAAAACAGTGGAAACTATAATATATATAATATAAGAGAATTATTTCCTTTTTGGTTTCTGTGGAGCGTTTGAGGGAGAAAATGATGGATAATTTCAAATTTTTGAAATTAAGAAAAAGAAAAAAAAAATTCTTCAGTGTTAATTAAGTGGAAAAACAAAAAACCAAAAAAAGAAGAAAATGTAGATGGGTTTCTTTCGTTTTTTGTCGTTGTTCAAAAACGTAGAAAAATCTTAAACTTCTATATATCTCTGGGTGTTTTTATTTTTTTTGGAAGTGTTTGGGGAGAGAGAAACTGACAGAGGAAAAGAAAGGAAAAAAAGATGAAAATCCGTGGGAGTATTTTAGGGTTTAGAACGGAGGAAAATCCGGCGAGAAAACGGAGAGAGAGCACGTGTGATAAAAGAAGGGAAATGATTCAATTTGAAGAGACTAGAGAGGCAATGGACGGAGGGATAGAATGATGGTGACCAATCAGGTAAAAGAGTGACACGTGTCCTTGTAGGGCAAAGACTAGGGAAAGCAAAAAAAAAAAAAAGAGAAGAGAGAGAGAGAGATCAGATCACTGTTGTTTTGCCAGCTTTGAATTTTTTGTTTTGGGGGTTTTGGATTTGTCTTGTTTTTGCGTGTTGTGTTGTTTGGGGTTTTGCTTTTGGGGAATTTAGATTTGGATTTGGATCTTCGAAAGTGTTTGACATTTTAACGGCTGGAATTGGCTGTGTATTCTTTGGATATGTCCGTCGTGGAGACAGGGATTCTATTTTTCTATCATTGTCCCCTTTCTTTTCCCATGTTTTTTACATTTGTAACTGTTTTATTTCTTTGTTTTTTCCCCCTATTTGGTCCATTATAGAACAAAAAATTTTCTTTGTTTTTGGTGTTGAAGACCAATTCACTAGAACTTTGTTACCAATTTTAGGGACAAAATTGTTTTATTTTCAATTTTATGTATTCCATTTTACTATCTTTTATCTCGACTCTATAGTCTATAGAATTTATCTGTCTCTAAGATATTATTATACATTTTAAAATTAAATATTATGTCTATTGGATTGAACAAATTTTAACGAGAATTATTCAGTTTGGGATAGATATAGCAATCCCAAAAGGTTTGAGGTCGTTCATAGTTGAAAGTGAATGTTTGATAGTATGATCCTCATTTAATTTTTTTTTCGGTACATAGCTTAACTCCTCACAAACGGAGGCCCTTCAAAGTCTTGCACCAGCAAGTCCTCAACACCAGGAGGAGGAGATAAAAGAGCAAAACTTCCCAAATTGCTAGATTGCGCCAAATTGGCCAAAAAATCCGCAAGTTGATTACCCTCTCTGAACACATGGCAAACTCTATAAACCCACCCTTCCTCAATAATAGCCATCACATCCCGAACTAAAACAGAATAAGGATGATTCTCCGCAACATCATGCTTCACCAAGTGAACAACCATAGATGCATCCAACTCAACAATCAAAGGCCTTAGACGATGTTGTTTGGCCAACATGAGGCCCTCCCGTAGCCCCCATAGCTCTGCCATAAGACTATCCGCCACACCAATGTTGGTAACAAAACCCACTAGCCATTCTCCAGAGGCTCCTCTAATCAAACCCCCGGCCGAAGCCGAACCAGACGATATTTTACAAACGCCATCAGTGTTGAGCTTAAAGAACCCAACCTGCAGAGGTTCCCATTTCACCAAAGTACTTTTAGTAAATGTGGAAGACTCAGAAGCTAAAGCCGACCCAACCTCTCTTGCCAACTTGCGCGCCATAAACCAAACACTTGCTGGAATATCATGTATATATTGGAAAACCAAAGCATTACGGCTTTTCCAGATAAGCCATACTGTAAGTGCAAATTGCGAAGACCATTAAACTAAATCACAAACCATACCCTTGCTCCTCAAGTTCTCTCACAACCAATCTTTCAAACTTGAAGAAAAGAAACCAGCAAGATCCAAACTGACCCCTTGCCAACACAACCAAACATCTTTTGCAAAAGGACAATCCCGAAATAAATGCAAGGTTGATTCATCTATAGATAAACACCGAGGGCACACAGCACTAGTACTCATACCTTTATTCACTCTCATCACATTTGTATTCAGTTTATCAAAAAATAATAACCACAAGAAAAAACGTACTCGTTCAATCGAAGGGACTTTCCATAACCAAGTGAAATTCTTCATGGCTTGTCTTCAATCCTTCGCAATTAAAGCTCCATTATTCAATTCTTGCTCTTTAAATTATTCTTCAATGGTCTTCAAATCTTCAAATTGTCTTCAATAAGTCTTCAATAAGTCTTCAAACACGAACTTCGAATCTCCAAATCTATACTCAAAATTACTTTGCTCATATCTATGTAAAAAGTCATCAAAATAGCTCCAAAAGTAGTGAAAATTATCAATTTCACATCTCATAAAGACTCAAAACATAAATATTAACAAAATAACATATATTTAAGCATAAATTGGTCCAAAAACATAGTAAAATAGCCATAAAAATAGGGTTGTTTTTGGCTTGATCACCGACCCGATTAAGTAGGGTTAGGGTATTGTATAATAGGGTTAGGGTAGGGTACGGGTAGTGATTTTAGTACCCGTGACGGGTTCGGGTAGGGTATGGGTAGTGACCTTAGGGTACCCACTACCCGAACCCGGTTACTAATTAGTTATTTTAATATTAAAATTTTATTTATATATTATATTTTTACTTAAAAATTACTCCCAATTAACCTAATTAAAATTTGTTTATTGTTAAAAGTATAATTTTTAACTTTGTTTTACAATTATACAAATTAATTTTAATTTATTCATTTAATTTTAATATATTTATTATTATTTAATTATAAAGCAAAAAAAAATATACGGGTTTTTTTTATCGGGTTAGGGTAGTTAACGGGTAGTTGATATTTTATACAGGTAGGGTACGAGTAGCGATTTTAAAAAATAACCGGGTAGTTATAGGGTTCGGGTACCCTAGAAAATAATAGGATTAGGGTACGGGTACCTCAAAATTCGTGGGTAGCCTACCCGGTTGCATCCATATCTACCATAGCTTTTGTCGCCTTCTCGTTTAACACCATGTCCACATACATGAGTCCCCTACTCGGCTCTTTCTTTAACTGGTTCAATTGGGAATGAAGTGCATTGAGGAATCGTAATGACCCAACTCTAGCCAACTCGCCCTTTGTTTCCTCTTCTACATGCTGCCTATTCGAGATCTGTTGCTTTAATGCTTACAAGGCACTCATGACTCCCCTATGTGGGCAGTCTCTAACTCTATGCGGTCCGATGTACAAGAAGCAAGCCAACGGTTGCCTTGGTTTAAAAGTGGGAGCGCTCGATGTTGATGGAGTCGAGTCTCTACTATTCTGCCGATTGTCTACTCCCCCACTTGAGCTTTTCCCCACCTTTGCGGGCCTTCCCCCATTGAAAGAGCTATTTCCACCGTTGCTTGATGGTGGGTTCTTTCGCTTTGAAGAACTCTCACTGTAATCATTAAGGCGTTCGGGCGCCGCCATGGCCGTAGCCAAGTCTTGAACTTTTTTTCTTACCAATTTAGTCCTGGCCCAAGGCTTGAGGCCCTTAAGGAAATAAAACATCTTGTCCTTCTCTGACATGTCTTTTATATCCAGCATCAACATTGAGAAGGTCTTTACATACTCTCTCACTAACCTTGTCTGCTCCAACTCACGAAACTTCTTCCGGGCCATGTATTCTACATTTTCAGGGTAGAACTGATTCTTGAGCTCCTGCTTGAGCTCACTCCATGTCTTGATGGGGCACTCCCCTTCTGTGAATTTGGAGCGCCACCACAATTTAGTCAGTGTGCATGGCCCTGAAGTATTGTTTGATGTCGAACAAGAAATTCTCCAACTCTGTAGCATCCCTTGCCCCCTCATATCGCTGGAGTTCGGGCACTTTAGCTCTCTTTGGTCTCTCAATCGCATCTGATCCTGTGTTACCCACTGACAACACTAGTAAGCTCACTTTCTCTTTGAGCTCCCTGAGATCAGTCTTGAGGGCCTGTATGGCTTCCTTGGTCTCCTCTCCGAGGGTTCTCACTTGCTCGGACAACTCCCGCTGAGTTGTCTCGATCTCTTTCACTCGAGATTGGCTCATTGTATGCCTCTCTACATTTCTCTTTAAAGCGGCCATTGTGGCCTCCATCTCGTCGAGCCTTTGTACATTGGTGCGCTCAACTGCATCGTTGCTAGATTCATTCGACATCTTGTTGCACCTCGTGTGTCAACAACCTTGCTCTGAATACCAACTGTCACGGACTAAGTCTTTTCTCGCTTAAAGGTCATCCGTGTGGCACTTGAATGGGCTCTCTCGAGCAAGTCAGCCAATCTGATGTTCAATCTGAACAAGCAAACATTAAGCCACAATGTTAGTACGGGACAAGTAGCATAACCCCGGGGCATAGCAGCGACTAGCCCGGTGACCACCTCGACTCGGAGAGGGAAAATAGTTTAGGGTTTTATTAATAATAAGTTTACAAAAGGATCTCGGGACTTACCAACCTAGGGCCAGAGGGGGCAGCCCTAGGAGGTGTGTTGATACATACATTAACCAGTGAGACAGCCTAACTATCTGCCGACTGCTCACCCCCCTCAAAGAGCTAAACGAACTTAAGAGATTTACCACGAGCAACCGTTAATGTGATTGAAAAGGGGACAAAAAACCTAAGGCTAGTTAAGGTTGGCCCTCTACCCAAGTCATGGCCCTATACAAGGGTTGGCCATGACACTCCGTCACGGTAGGACAAACGGCTCCATCACGGCGCCCGACGTGGCATGCCACATGTACCAAAAAATGACACGTGGCAAAAAAGGACACATGGCACGTCATGTGTACAAAAAAGGACATGCCGCACGCCACGTGTTAAAGATGCCACGTGCCACATGTCATTTTTTGTCCACGTGGCATGCCACGTCGAAGGCTGTGACGGATTTGTTTGTCCTACCGGACAGATGGTGCAATATGACACAAAAATAAAACTTTAGGGTATATTTTGATCAAAATAAAAAAAAATAATTGGATATAAAGTTACAATCCGTATAAATGTAAAAGTACAAAATGACATTTATGCCATTTTAATATCCTCACCCCCTAAGTTGAGAAATGATTGTATTTTCATAATACAATACTAAAAATATAATTTTGTTTAAAATATATATACCATATAAGTATTGTATTCTATTTCTGCTGGGATTTATCTTATCTAGGAAATTCAAACACACACACACAAAACCAACATAACACTTAGCACATGCTGTGTATATAATCTACACAGCTCTCATCTTCCAATTTTCTACTAAGAATAATAAATAATCTCATCAGATTTTTTCTACTCTTAAATAAACATAAATTACTAGGTTGATGATGAACTTAGAAAAACGGTTGAGCTGAATAAAATTATCTTTTTCTTTCACATTTTCGGAAAATCAAAATGTACAGACTTTGGGGCTGACTATATATTGTTTATTTTATATAAAATTGAAGACATAAAATGAAATGGTCCAAATCTGAGTGTTTTAGTGTGTTTGGCTGAGTGTTGAGGGCCTTCATACAAAGTAGAAATTAATTTTTAGTGGGTAGTTTTGCACTTTTGCTTACATGGGTAAATAAATAGCTAGCAAGAAAATGTGGACCATTTTGGATCACAACAAGTTTTAATTAAGCATTCTATCTCTATGTGACAAAATTTGTAGCATGCTGATATAATTTTTTTTTTTTACAATTAATCCAAAGAAAGAGATTTAGTGGAAGCAATAATATTTTCCAATTTTATGATGCGAGGGTTTTATGCAGGATATATTTTTACATGTAAAGGTTAACAATAAATCAATGATGTACACAAACTTTTATTGTGTAAAAAAAAGCGTAATTTTTTTACTGAGAAGAAGGGTTAATAATGGGTTACAAAATTATAAGGCATTTACAAACGTGAGGACTGAGGTGGTTGCCTACAAAATTTGCTAGTTGTTGATTATTATTGCCTATCTATTTTATTCTTCTTGTTAGTTAGCTGGGACATTGATTCTTTCTTCTTCTTCTTTTCTTTCTTTTTCTTTTTTCATTTTTTGATGGTCTAAAGAGATTATTATCGAATTAATGACGTTATGTTACATAGAAGGGTCTCCATCCATACATCAATTGCCTTCTCTTTTTTTAGTTTATTTAGAATTTTCTAGTAGATCTACATGGTCAATAAAAATGGCTAAATTTAATTGAAAAGACCAAACTATATATAGTTGCAGTACTTGGCCAAAAAATATATATATAGTTGCAGTACTCGTGGTCGTGGCCCCCTAAAACTGAATATTTTTTCCGATTGGAGTTTGTCCTCTTTGTTTTTCGGTAAAAAAAAAAACAAATGAACTTTGTCAATTTTTTTACCAACAAGTGGGTGGTTCAAGTGATTTGACATTTATTCCTCTTAAATAAGGTTTCAGGTCTTGTGAATGGAGAAAACCATTGTTGAAAGAGCTTTATCCTCGTAATAAGTCAATCTGACTTGAACAAGATTTGTAAATATAAAAAAAAAATGTATTTGCCATAAATAAGTATAGCATTTTTTTCTAAATATTAATTTTTGGAACGTTATATTGGTGAAAAATATATATGTATAGTTAATACTTACTGGTAAAAGTTGGATCATAGATGAAATATATATGAGTGGAGATTCAGGTTTGAATCATGATATATAATAATAATGATATAATAATTGAGAGACCGATCTCGTATGTCAAAAGATAATATTATGTTTTTCACCAAAATAAAAAAAAGATAATATCATGTGTATCACTTTTAACATTTTCTAACTTTGTGACGTCGTGGGAATTACTCGACTTTGTGAAGTGCGAATTAGTCCATAACTCCATATACAAAATGTCGGCATGCTTGTTCTTTCTCTCCTTTTACAAATGTAAAATTATATGGACTTCTTGATGATTTAAGTTACGTATAAAAATAAAAAGTATAATAAACATAATTTCCCCCCAAAACAAAAAAGAAGAAAGAAGAAGAAGAAGAATATTTAAAATGAAATTACAACTAATTAACAAGTTGCTACTTGGTGGCCCTGGCACGCCGCCCATATATGTTTTGTTTTTGTTCATCATGCAACAACATAATTGTAAGTTCAATATTTAAAGGTAAATTATGCAATACACCGATGGTGGAGTTTAGCAGACTACACAAGCGAGTTCTAAAGGGTGACATGTGTTATCTAGGGACTAGATTGAAATATTTAAAACTTAATAAATTTAAAAAATGAACATGTGTCAACTCCACAACCCGCTTGTGGAGTTCAAAATTTACACCGCCGGTATATCAAATAATTACCCATATTTAAATATGGCTAAATAATATAGTTCTACTTAATCATCACTTATCTAAAAAAAGAAAAAGTAGTGAAACATATAGCTACTCTTTGCACGGACCCTTAGTTTATGTCCCAAGTCCACCAATATTATGTTTCTCTTTACTATATTTTTTGTTAGAGATGAATCTAATATTCATTTCATCATATCCTTTTGGTACAAAAGTAGGAAAAAAACAATCCTTTTTGGTACAAAATTAGCTGCCGAAAGAGAAAAACATCAATACCCCCAAAGAAGAAGAATCCTTTTGACAAACCTGTTTGATGCATTAACTTTTCAAATTGAAGCTATTTTAATTTTAGCCTTATTTCTTGCTTTTAGGTGGAGAAATCCCTTGAATTCTTTTTTTTTTCTTGGGAAACTGCAAGTTGAAACTATATAGTAGTGTGATGGTTTTGTTGAAAAATAAATTGAGAGGCTTTTATTACATAAAGCACAATAAAAATTCTTAGTTCTTATGTTTAAGATTATCAAAGTTTGTATCATTGAACCAAAATCTAGTACTTCCAGCTCAAATCTCTGCATCAGATACACCTATTTTAGCATTTTTGCATTGGGGAAAAATAGTAGATTTAGGAGGGGACTGGGGAGGGGGGGAAGGGCCAAGTAAGAGAGAACAAATTAAAGCACAGTCCCATGATTGCAATTGAGTGTCTTCAACATTTTTGACATTTAGCCAAAGCTATTTAACATATCTTTTTTTTGCAACAAAGGGCTCCACCTAGCTATCAGTCACCAAGAGGCTGCAAAAAATTGGTTGTTTCCTTTCTTTTCAGGCCGTTATGAGCTTTCATGGGCCATCAACAACATTGCACCATTTTTCCTTTACGAAAAATAGGAAATTCCTAACTTTCCCTCAGACTTCCACTTCCTCGAGGGTTCATTTTCATGAGAAAAAGTTGTTTTGTCATGACATTCTTTAATTTTTGTAGCAAAACACATGGGCATTTTTTTGATTAGATGAAGATTAACTTATGATAGTCTCTTAATTAATCTTTATTTACTATACAATATAATATAAAATATTACATTAATCCAAATCTAGATCTTGTTTTCTAGGGTCCATGCAATAATTCCATTGTTTTTGTAGGGACTCAAACTCAAACATGTCAACCAACAGCCATGATATCTCAATTTCATAGCACAGTTTAACTTTCATGTCTTCATGATTGAATTGGAACATGTTACATGACTTTCACAAAGGAAAACAGTCTTAAATAGATATATTGTTGTAATAATTATGTTATGTATGCCTATGGTTCACACATTTTGTTCAAAAACTAAACCAGATTAAAATTTTTAGTGGCAAATTCCTAGATGGCACATTCATATTGATTGGTTCTTACTATAATAAAACTAATTCTGCAAATTCTGTCATCTTTTGATCAAGTTAATTTGCAGAACAGGTCATGAATTTAAGATTTCTTTCCCCAACCACAAAAAAAGGGGGGTGGGGGTGGGGGGATAAAGAAATCCTTCCATTATTTTGAGCCAATTGTAAAAAATGAATGCCCTATTAAATTAGATGTTTAATGCAATAACAGTCCAAGGGATGTCTCTCTAGCTAGGCCTAGCATCAACCAGAGCACTGGTGGTTTTGAAAATTAATAACCTAATTAAAGAAAACATAAAAGCTGGGGTTCTAGTTCTAGTTAATTTTCAGTCAAACTAGAAGAAAGCTTTGAGAGAAGTGTTGAAAGGAAGATCTCCTAGGAGACATAAATTGTAGAAGTAATAGTAGTGTAGTTCATCTTTGTTCTTGCAATTATTTGTGCATAGTGGGCTCATTAGACCCAGTAAGTGGTGAACAGCAAGGCTTGGTTGAATTCATGGGCTCCTTTTGGATCTCAGCCTCAACCTTCAATACCCAAAGTGGGTTGAGCCTTTAGGCCAGGATGAGTGGGCTGCTGAGCCTCTAGGTTGGTAATTTACTTTCTTGCATTGAGTTGAGATAGAATTTTTGGTCCCAAGATTTATTATATTCAAATTCAATTCACCACATATCAACAAATCAATGATTGATTTTGACAAAAATAAATGGTTGAGTTGGTAAATAGTCTCTAACTATCTCAAAAAAGATAATAATACAAGTTCGATTCCTAAAAACGTATCCTTTGTAACGAGTATAAAAAGAGTTAGTCTACGACCATTAAGGCCGGGAATAATACCCTTAATTACACTATGTCCAACCTCAACTAGAGAAAGACTTTGTAACGAGTATAAAAAGAATTAGTCTACGACCATTAAGGCCGGGAATAATACCCTTAATTACACTATGTCCAACCTCAACTAGAGAAAGACTTTGGTAGTGTCAACTGCAGTGAAAATTCCAAAGGAGAAGCATATGCCTTGCTCACTGAGCGTCAGCAAATGCTTTACACTAGGTAGACTCACCCATCATAATCAGGTGCGTGACACGGATCGGATCTGGATTAATTGAGGCAAAACCTTAAATATCAGATGAGGTTTAAAAAAAAATGCAGTGAAACTCCACTGCCCACCCTTCCAAAATCATTTCTAGGAAGGGGAGGAATATATAAAAGAGACCAGATAGGAAAACTACCTGGTATTTTCATTATTTGCAAAATAAAAATAGCAGATAATGCAAACACAATCATGCAGGTCAATTTTTGCAGAAATTGCTAGTACTACTTAGTTTACATATTTGAAATGGGGAATATTCTCTTTTTACTTCAAATTTCATATTGTTCAAATGTATTTGAAATTCATTATTGTTTGCCGGGTTTGGTCTTAAACAACTTTACAGCTAGAGAAGCTGACTTAGAAGACAATACTTTAGGTCCAAGTGCTCTAACCCCTAACTTAATTTGCAAGTCATCTAATTAGATCTTAACATAATGCAAGGAGTTTGACACCAACAAAAGAAGCACTGTCCTCCTCACCTCAAGATGTGGGAAAATGTTTTCCCAAAATCTTCTCCATTGTGTCTGTTGTTTTTGAACCCAACAAGCACTTTCCACCCTGCAATTAGGACTGTGTTTGCTGCCTTGCCTCCATCACAATTTTGACAGGTTCAAGGTCAAGGGGTTTTCAGGTTTTGGAAGAAACATCAAGCTTTTTTTTTGGTTCCAAACCAGTTTGAAATATTTTAAATATTTTGTATAATAAGTCCAATTAATTTTGACTTGATTTTGAACTAGATCTCTCTCCATTTCATAGCTGATGTCAAGTAATAATAAAACAATATATAAAAGGGAGTCCATTTTCAATTCATTAATAATTGTAGCCAAATGACTTAATTCTAGAGATTCCCAGTTCCATGATTAATACTAATTGTCTTGCTTACACTAATTTTACTTTAAAATATAAACATAAAACATACTAAATGTGTGAAATGTCATATTGTCGGATTCTTAATTTTACTTTTCTTAGAATTCAAATCCTAACTATTGAAGTACTTAAAATTATAAGAAAAGTCTGACAATTTAGGTTAGTTAGAGCTTAAAATATGGAAAATTTTGAATTCAAATTTTACAAAGATTGCTACAAAGTATATTATATAATATAAGTAGTATTTATATAAAAAAAATTTGGTGAAGGAAAGGGCCAGGGTCAGGATTCCAAATTCAAATCACCAGGGAAAAGGACAGACTACAGGAGCAGCTAAAATAACTCTTGACAGATTCAAATATTAAAATGAGGTTCCATTCATTTAAATTTAATGCTAAACAAAAAATAAAAACACTCTGTCCTGGGAATACTGTTCAATTATATACAAAATTTCTTTATTATTTTTTTAATGTACATGCCCTCAAGGCTCAAGCTCAAGGTAAGGCTTATTTTTATTTATTTATTTTTCTAGGGAAAGATATAAAGATTACTTAGTCTGACTTCCAAGTTAAATTCTAAAAAAAAAACTGAGGGAGGACTACTTATCATATTACTGTAGAATACTCAGAGAATGGAGAGAGTCTTAAACTTGAGACTTATGATGAATTTTAATTCCACAAATCTTTAACAATCTCAATTAAGAGAGAATTCATGGAATAATATGTCTAATCACGAAATGTTATTAAATAATTTGAATGCATCCTCTCTCTTCTTCTTCTTCTTTATTTTTTGTGTCACGGAATTTAAATATTTAATTTGAATGTATACTTTTAATTATTGTGATTAGAGGTGGCAAAATGAATCCGATCCGAGAAAAACTCGCCTGAAAAATCCGAATCCGAACCTGATTGATTAAAAAAGTCAAATACCTGAATCCGAATCCAAAAAACCCAAACCCGAACCCGAAGAAGCTCAAACTCGAAAAAACCAGAATCTGAAAAATCTTAAACCCGATAAAACTCGAACCCGAACCTGAAAAACCTGAATTCAATACTAATATTTGAAAATAAATAATAATTCTTGAAAATTTCATCTATGGTGTATAGTTTTTTATATGAATATGTTTTAAAAGGTAAATTAATAAATTACATATAAAAGCCTTATAAAAAATAAATTACATATAAAATTTGAAAAAGTTAATGTCATTACTCATCTGGGGAAAATGGGTAAATGATATGGCCAAAACCCGAACCCGAATCAACCTGACCCAAATTTAACCCGAACCCGAAAATGGCCTAAATCTGATGGCCCGAACCCGACCCGACTTGACCTGCCCGATTGCCACCTCTAATGTGACTAGAATAGAAGATGCACGTTCGTTAGTTTTGATTAGGGGAGAGTATCGGTTAGTTCGGTCGATTTTCGGTTTTTTAGTCATTTTTTGTCAGTTTTAGATATGTGAAACAGAAAATCTACCGAAAAATATAAGAAACCGACTAATCGGTTTTGTTCGGTGACGGTCGATTTCGGTCGGTTTCGATTTATATATTTTTTAAAATTTTACAAACTAAAAAAATTATATGAATTTTGTTTTTAATTAATTTTATTATTTCTAAATGTTAAATATAAATATATAAATTATTATAAAACATTAAAACTAGAAACTTATATATAAATTATAAATTAAAACTAAAATTATTAATCTTTAGATATATTATATATAAAATAAAATATAAAAAATATTATATATTTTATTGGCAGTCGGTTTCGGTTCAAAAGTTTCGATACCAAACACCGACTACAACGATTTCAATCGGTCGATTTTGACCGAACAAATCACCACAACCAAGCGGTCGGTGTTATATCGGTTTCGATCGATCGATTTCGATCGGTTTTAGTTGTTTCGATATTTTTTTCTCTCCCTTTTTTGGCCCTTCCGACCCTTTTCCTTGTAAATTTGTAATATATACAAGTCCTTGTAAAGTGTTGCCCAAAAATTTAATAAAATACCAATTTTCTTGTAAGCTTCTAAAAGCTTAATATGAGTTTGGAAACATGTTACTAAACCCTAATCTGCAATATTAGTTCTCATCCAATTCTACAGTACTTTCTTTTATTGAGACACACACAGGTCTTTGGATACTTATTTTTGTCACCATATATATGAGAAAAACAAAGGTTTTCTTTTCATTTAAAAGGTGAGAGGGGATTATTTTGAAGAGTTTACAGGTCCACCCACCATATCTGCACTAGCAAAAATCATGTCAACAACCAAGCAAAAACAATTTAGTGGAGCCCTATGATGTGAGTTGAGTAGCATCATCTTCATCTTAGTGGAGCCCAAACAAATAAGGCAAAACAACAACAAACAAAAGACCCAAAAATCAAATCACAGAGTTTAATCTGTCTGATTTTTCAACACTTCTATGATCAACAATTTGCCTTTGCCCTTATTCATACTTGTGAATGCCCACCATCCTCCATGAATCCTCAATTGCAACATTAAAATCTAATTTTGCCAAAATTTTAAATCTCACTTAGTCATAATTGAATTGAATCTTAATCATGTGTTCTTTTTCTAAATTTAAGATTCTTAATCACGGATCACCTTCCTCAATGAGTTTATTTACTTCAAACTTTAGTATTTTATTAACTCTTTTTTATTTCACATAGGCTCTCCATGCCCAACAAATCAAATCAAAGCATATTGAATACATGTATTAACACACAAAAAAGAAATACATTACATCAATAGTTGTTGAGATATTAAATTTTTCAAGGTCTCCAATTTGAGGTTTAAAAAAAAAGAAGTTAAAACTTAAAAGGGATTTTCTTTTATTTGGAATTCAATGCGTTCAATTTTAAATTAGTTGGAATCAAAATAAATGTAAAATACGAGAGATTATGTTTAATAGTTGATCAAAGATTTCGAAAGGAAAATATTTCAACTCCACATTTATAAAAACTACTAGTATTTATAAGAAAAAAGGTTGAAATGTGTGAAAACAAAAAGTTTAAAGATTAATTTGTATCAAAAAAAAAGTTTAAAGATTAATATCTTGATTAGCAACGTATAATCAAGTTCAACTTCACAAGAATAACGGATAATAAAAATGTACTATGCAATAATTTTCAAGCCTGTCATTGATTAATATAAAGAGTAATTAGTGGAACATTAATTTTTAAGCATTTGAAATAACCATTTGACCAATCAATTTCAAGTTTGATGCGGTGTCATGTCTTCATTGGATATGCCATGAGAGGGTCTATCTTACTTAGCACCAGATTGGGCCTCCATTTCTTCACTTAGAAATCCATTTTTGAATTTTATTTTTATTTTTCTCGAATAATGACAAAATATAATTTAGAAAAACAATGTAAGAGAGAGTCCTGACTCTTTAGAGGTTAGGTTCTCTCATTTCTATGCCAGAATTTTACTTCTCCTGACTTCTAACAAAGCTTTTGCCTCAACAAGCAAAAAGTCAGATAAAATTCTTTGAATCCAAGGTAACCCTTCTCAATATTCTCCTAGATTCGAACTATTCTATGTTTTATTTTTATCATCCCATTGAATGAAACTCAATGCTTCCATCATTTCTTTGAATCATTGTTATCATTTACAAGATTTTTCATGCCTGGATCTGATTAGAAGTTGGGTGCTTTTGATCTGAAGTAAACTGCTGGTATTTGTTCAGTTATCTGTTGCATTAATTGGGTTCTTGGGATTTGCTGTCTGGTAGTTCAATTCATTGTGTTCAGCTTAAAAGATAGGATCTTTGGGTGCAAAAAAAAAACTTGCATTTCTGCATTCAGCGTGGTTTTTAGATAAGAAGGAGCATTGGGTGCTTAGGTTTCGAGAATAAATAGCTATGAATGGTAGGTTCTGGGTGGTGTTCAGGAATTATCTTCTTGGTACTTGAATTCCTCATTTAATCTTGAAAGCTAGGATCTTTTGTGTTAAGCTTGGTTTTATGTAAAAGCAACATTGGGTTGCTTAGGGTTTTAAGGATTAATAGCTATGGATGGTGTTGGGGAATCGTCTGAATCAGGGGCTGGAGTATCCAGTTCCCAGTTGTTAAAAAGTGGGAGTTTTCATGATGGGGATAGGTGTCCTAAACAAGTGTCACCTATTAGGGGTGGTGGGTCAAGGAATACGAGCCCCTTGGGTCGAGTAGGATCAAGGAATACTAGTCCCTCTAGGCAGAAGGTGATAAAGACTAAACCACGGGGTTTGGATGAAGAAACAGTTGCCACATTTGGTAAGGCGGTTCATCCTGATGTCCAAATGGAAGATAACATATGGGCAATGTTGCCTGAGGACTTGCTGAATGAAATTTTGGCAAGGGTTCCTCCATTTATGATATTCCGGCTTCGTTCTGTTTGTAAAAGATGGAATTCAATACTTCAAGATAATAGTTTTCTTAAGTTTCACTCACAAGTACCATCACATGGGCCTTGTCTACTCACATTTTGGAAGAACTCACAGACTCCACAGTGCTCCGTTTTTAGCTTGCCATTGAAAACTTGGTATAGAATTCCATTCAATTTTTTGCCTCAGTGGGCTTTCTGGTTGGTTGGCTCTTCAGGCGGTCTAGTTTGCTTTTCTGGGCTTGATGGTCTAACTTTCAAAACATTAGTATGTAATCCTCTTACACAAACTTGGAGAACTCTGCCAAACATGAATTATAACCAGCAAAGGCAGTTGATAATGGTTGTGGATCGTACAGACAAATCATTTAAAGTTATAGCCACTAGTGATATTTATGGTGATAAGTCACTGCCCACCGAAGTCTATGATTCAAAGATTGATAAGTGGACAGTCCACCAGATAATGCCCGCAGTTAATCTTTGCTCCTCGAAGATGGCATATTGTGACTCCAGGTTGTATCTGGAAACCCTTTCACCACTTGGCTTGATGATGTATCGACTGGATTCAGGATATTGGGAGCATATTCCAGCAAAGTTCCCAAGATCTTTGTTGGATGGTTATCTGGTTGCTGGGACACAGAAGCGCCTGTTTCTGGTTGGAAGAATCGGTCTTTATAGTACTCTACAGAGTATGAGGATATGGGAATTGGACCATTCTAAGATTATGTGGGTGGAGATAAGTAGAATGCCACCGAAGTATTTTCGAGCTTTGTTAAGGCTATCAGCTGAGAGATTTGAGTGCTTTGGTCAGGATAATCTTATCTGTTTCACATCTTGGAACCAGGGGAAGGGACTCCTTTATGATGTGGATAAGAAGGTTTGGTCTTGGATTGCGGGCTGTGCTCTTCAGTCATACAATAGTCAGGTCTGCTTCTATGAGCCAAGATTTGATGCCTCTGTTCACTGAGCTGGGAAATTTGCGTTGGGAGATTTTTTTTCGTGAGTTGTTGGGAGGTTAACATGCAGCAAGTTCTCTTTCTTTTGCAAGCAAGGGAAAATATCTTCTCTCACACCAACTTTTTTGCCCTGTCCTGCACATATTTGTCTGGAGTTACTCCTCACTCGTTGCTGGATTAAGGATAAGTGGTCCTTGGTACTGCATCGGCATATTGGGCATATTACTTTGAAGGTGTTTCTGTCACCAAGATTTTTTAGGCAATTGGTGATATAAAATTCGATACTGGGAGCCTGGGACTTCATGATGCATATTGAAATTGGGCAGAGCTTTATTTTGATGACTACATGAGGGCTGGGCTTCTTGAAGGTGTATATCATGGGACTGATTTTTGGGGAAACATTGTAAGAAATTTTTTGCTTAAGCCTTTTCATACTTAACATTTGGGCAATAGAGGAAATTTCATTTGATAATGTTATTTTACTTACCTTTCCTGTTGATTTATATCCTTTTGGCAGATTTATGTGATCATATGCTGTCTTCATCACAGCTTGTACACATTGTACTTTCTATTGTGTTAACTCTGAGATTTTTCTAGAAAAGATTTCTCTCCTCTTCTGTTTCGACCCTCTTTACTTTTTTTTCCCATTAAACAAGCTTGATAAGGCTGTTTAAAGTGGTCATATGCTGTATACAGGCCACAAAAAAAGGTCATACGCTACATATACTGTGTTACAATAATAGAAATGGTTTCTTTTCATGCTCTTCTATGATTTGGAGTATACTTGGATTATGCTGAAAGCCTTGCTATCATTGTTTCTCATAAAGAAAAGGTGCAGCAATTGAATTTTGTTATGATCTATGAAGAGCTAAATTACTCTAGTCCTTACTATTACCTGATACCATATAATTGTATTTTTATTTTCCTGCAGCCAGATTCATCAATATCATGTTTTATGCTTTTCCATTAGCTTTTACATTGAGGAAGTTTGTTAAAACCTTCTAAAATATTCAGTGTATCAGTTTCATAGCAGTTTATCTTTGACTAACTGAAATGCTAAGGTCACTTTTCCCTGAAACATGCTCGACAAATTTGTTCTTTATGTATTCTAGGAGTGCCATCGTTAAGTTCTATAGTTACGATGTGGAAGAAGTAATCTAACTAAATCTTCTGTAGCTTTCTGGAATCGCCTGTAAAGATGTTTTAACTGGTACTGCTTGTGTTCATTCTAATCATTTCTTTGGCCTGTTAGCTTTTCTTTTGTAGTGAAATTTAGTTGGAGCAATGCTACTTGCTTGCTGTTGGACGAGGACCTTTTCTCTCACTTAAAGTGATCTAGTTCGTTCCTAAAGATTTAAAATAAGAACACGCCTGCAAGTCAACAGAGTAGTTAATTCACTTTACATGTTTGAGATTCGGTTTTAGTGAGGCTGAAGTAACAAGAAGTTTGCAATAAATTTTGGCCACGGCAGTCTTGATTAGCATTGCCAGCAAGGAATCTCTGAAACTATCAAAACATTGGGTGTCCATGTAATTTTTCCATTGTTTGCAGTTTGCACACTAGTATATATATACTCATAGCTTTAATGCGTCTAGTTTCAATTGGTGAAGCAGTTTCATCTAAGCTGCATTGCAGCATTGCCCATTTGGCTTAAATGAATAATGTAATGATTTCATTTTGAGCATCCTTGCTGTGGAGAAAGGCAGGTAAGATCCCCTTCATAACTCCTATGTATGACAACAATGGTGAGGCAGTTTCATCTAAGCTGCATTGCAGCATTGCCCATTTGGCATAAATGAATAACGTAATGATTTCATTTTGAGCATCCTTGCTGCAGAGATAGGCAGGTAAGATCCCCTTCACAATTCCTATGTATGACAACAAACTTTGGATTACAATTGAGAATGAAATTTTGCATTCGGTGCTAATGGGCTCTGTTCGATTGGAGTCTTAATTGACAAAAGTTGCCATTGCTTAGTGATGGATTATGTAAAAGCTTGCTAATTGCTATGACCAGCTTCTATCAAACAGCGTATGTTTTTAATGTTATGAAAAGATATATATTTGGATAGAACGGTTATTAAATGATACTTCTACATTGAAACTTCTGTTATTTTGGATTGAAACTATTGCAATAGATAGGAAATGCTTTGATGGCCTCATGGTTGTTATTGTGAGTTGAACATCTTGTTTAAGTAAAACAGTGAGGAAAATCATGCTTGGTTTAAAGGTTGTTTTGAGTGGCCATATCTAGAAAACTTCTGGTCTTGTTGCATATGAATTCATAGATGTTTAAAATACGCTTAGGTTCTCATTAAACAGAGTTTTAATAAGCTGAATGACATATCTGGTTTACATTGTTAGTCTGCCGAGCTGCTATTGCCTCTTACTATATAGTAACTAGGATGCAGCTGCGAAGTGCTCCTACTCCAGGTGGCAACGGGATTGAACTGGATGATTCTATTGTGTCTGTTTATTTTGCTATACCTCATTCTGGAATGGCTTTGAACTTTTGAAACTATGATTGTTGTGTTATAAGGTCTGCTGGCTTGATTTTGATTGGTAAATGATTGACCTGAGAAGTAGGAAGAAACATGCGGCAGAAATTCTTTATTTTTTTGGACAAGAATGCGACAGAAATTCTTTAAAGTGCATAAATTTTGGATCATCCTCCCCTCTCCTTTTCCCCAATGCTTTCAACCCCTTCCTTTTCTCTTTCCTCTTTCTATCTATTGCAGGTACTGGTGGGGTAATTGCGGGAAATTAATAAACAACCTTCCAGCAACTTAATGCAGTCCATGCCTTTGAAGACACTCCATGAGGTTTTACTTCTCCTTACATTAAGTTTTCATGTTTGCTTGACTTTGCATTGCTTGTTTTTATTCCTGCATTTGTTGTGGGTGGGCATCTCTTAATGACTTTGTTGTGGCAGTTACATAGCAACTGCACACCTAGAACAGCAACAACAATAATAATAAAAAGAACCAAGTATGTTTCCCACAACGTTAAATGCACAAATCTAATTTTTTTTATTTATACTATATTTTTTCAGGATCACTAACCTAATTGTGGAAAAGATAAGAATAGAAAGACAATAGGATTTGGCTATTTGCTAAAACTCTTTCAAATTAGACAGGGAAAAGTTGCATGGTAAGCTCCTTCACTCTTTTAAAGACAATAATCAAGTATTTGGCAGGTCTAACTCTGCCAGAAAACAGGGGAAAATTAGAAGGGAGGGAAAAAAAAACAAAAATACCTTGAAAGAAAAAAAACAAGAATAAGTCAAACTACGACAACTTGAATATAGGGTTAAAGACATGGGTGTAAAATTAGGGGTTTATATTATAATAATGGTAATTAAGTTTATATGTGCATGTTATAACAATGGTCAAAATTTAAAAAAAAAAAATTCTGAAAAGTAATTGAAACAGAGCTGATAAGTTTGAAAACCAATGCCCTTTGGCAGGGGGAAGGTTCAGACTAATTTGTTACCACTTACCACAAAGGTTGGGAAGTGGTGTGGTAAGTGGTTTAGCTGAATATTGGTTCATTTTGATCAATTATAAACCAATATAATATACTAATACAAGATTTTTCTTACAAAAGTGTCTTATGAGCACCAGATTAAGTAAATTACTACTTTTTATACTAATATATTTTATTTTATTTTATATATAATTGAAATGTTTTGTATTATTATTATTATTATTATCATTATTATTATCATCATCATCATCATCAAATTAATTTGAAATCATTTATGACAATGAGATATTTTAGGTTTGTTTTAATGCCGTTACCAATGAGATAAACTGATAAAGGCAGGCAATTTTTGCCATAGTGGCCGATCAAAGTCAAGAAGATTCAAAGATATTTCATTGTAAAGGGCATCCTTGTAACTATAGATTTTTTTTTTGGGTGCTAAAGAAGAAACAAAAAGCAATCTAAAAGGAATCTTTCTTGAACTGTGAAATAATTTCTTGACAACTCCAAATTGGTAAATGGAGCAAGCAAATTAACATTACATTACAATCAAACATATATTAATATAATTAATAATGAAGTTGGTGCTATACATGTGACATTGTCCTTGGAAAGCAAGCAGGTGTTTGGTTCTTTGAAAATTGAACATCAAATTCCAAAAAACATCAGCTCCTTTTGTGGGCAATGCTTTTTAAAAGGCATGATGAACTTGGAAGTCTTAACTTAAACCTCTTAAAAGCCCAAATTTTCCGTACACTGAAAGCTGATTATAGTAAATCATTTCTTGTTATTCTAAGTTTCTAAGTACTGGTGGGGGATAAGTACTGCTATATTTGTTAGGCAAAGAGTGGTTAAAGACACTTGTTAAGGTGAAAATTATCTTGTGAGATCTTTGTTCTTAATGTATTGTCTCTTCTTGAGTTAAAATAATGCATAGATGAACAAATCTGATAGAATTTTAAGTTTTAACTACCCTTAACAAGTGTTTGTGTCTATAGACAAACTGTAAACCAGACCAGGTTCAATCCAAAGACAGGACGTTGGTAAATGGAGCCAAACTGTTTACAGGTGTCCAAATTTCCTTCATTTTGTCTTCTGTTCTATACGTGAGCTTAATCTTCTTTCAAGTAAGCAACTGCCAACTACAGTGAGGAAATAAAAGAAAAACTTTGAAGATAGGAACATTTTGTAAATATGGGGATCAAATATTGTTGCATGTTTTCCAGTTTTATTTTAAATGAGAAACTGTAGATATAAATAAAGAAGTAGCTATTACTGAAGTAAGAGCAATTACAGTAAATAATAAATGAACTAAACTAAAGATTATTAACTTTTATAACTAATGGAGCTAGTGGTTTTGGTTCTTGATTGAATACCAGTGGGCTTAATTAGAATATTGGTAATTAAATGTCAGTACAATCACATAAATCTCTATATGCTCAACCGTGTAATAAGAAATCATCAAACAAACTAACAAGCTGATATAAAAACATTTTAGTAAACACCAAACTAAATTAAGAGATATTACAAAAAGAAATAAAAGAAATATAACGAGGTTAAAAAGCTTGTTTTAAAATCAGATTAAGGCCTGTGGCTATTAGCTACGAGCCGAATTAATGGTGATCTTAAGCATATGTTTTAGCAACACATTAAAGCTACTATAGATATTAAATTCCAAGATAAAGGTAGCTATATATAGAAAACTATATCTATGGAGAAATGATTTTGCATATGAGTGGCAAATTGTTTTGAAACCTTTTCTTTTCTTTCTTTTCATTTTATATGATTGGAATTTGATTTATTTGCTTCATACATTTTACTCATGGAATTTTCTTTAGTTGACTTCATTTTAGTGACAACAAAAATTTTTTTTTGGCCAAATAGTGACAACAAAATTAACTAAGGAATATGTACCCAAAAAATTAACGGAGTACATGCATTTTCCTTAAATTTTTCATCAAAAAGGGGGAAAAAGAAGATGTTTTATAAAATATCTACTACACCCGAAGTTTTTAACAAATATTTTTACTTAAAATTGTTAAAGAATGAATTTAATTTCCAACAAATAAAATGACTATACTGGCGAGGATTTAGAATATTTTGATATATCACCGTCATAAATTTTGGAGAACTAAACAAGTTTGCCCTTGGGTGATGGTATCATAGTGATTTTGATACCAGGGAAATGTTAATCATGATGTTCGTCGGTGTCGGTTAATTTTGATCTATTTTGTTTAATTGCCATGGAACCGACTTGGGTAATTAAGGGGAGTCACACTAGACACACTAATCTCAAGATCAGGTGACCACAAAAGCATCAAGTTGGAAGACACGCCCTCGTGTTCTAAACTGTTAACACTAATCTATATTAGTTTATAATTAAGTAATTATTATATATATGCTCAAATGTGTATATTTTACATCGTTAGATTAAAGATGATACATATGCTTTAGTAATTCTATGCAATATACACTTGCCCATGTTACCTCTAGCTCTTAATTTGATGCCATGCTCATGCTCATGCTTTTGCTTCTTTGGGAACTATGCCTTGCTCTATTGCTTCTTCAAGTATTTTTCAGCTTCCCTCTCTCTTACATTGATCTTCTAGAAAGGGTTTTCTTCAGGTTAAGTTAGTTCTCCTTTACTTTAACATTTTTTTTTATATAAGTACCAATCTGTTCTTAAAAACTAAGAAACCCCTTCATGCATGATTTCGTTAATCAACTTGCCACATTTTATTGTAAGACATGTAAAACTTTAACACTATATATATGTTACATATCTGATGTGAGAAATAGATTTCTCTGATACTGGTTGAATTTAGTAAACCATGTAGGAAAGCAAAAGAAGTCGGACAAAGATGAAAGAACTTGAAACACCCCAGATCAAATCTTGATTGCTAACCTAACAGGGGTTGCCTTGATGCATGGATGTGAGTGACGGCTATAATGAGAAAGGTGTTTTAAATACTAAATAGTGTTATTAATTTCAGAGCAAAACCACATTAACAATTTCATTCTATAAACAGAAAGTTCTGTAATAGGCTGTTGAAACACAATTTTTGTTAAAAGAGAAAAATAAGGAATAGAAATGTTCCTAGCTAGCTATAGATTAGATACCATAGGGTATCCTAGGGAAAGGCAGATGTAGTTTTCTCACATTCTTCCTTTTAATTTGTATGTTAATATTTAATTAAGCAGAAGACCGAATCTCTGACTCAGACCCTTTCGCCTGTTCTAACCCTTTTTGTCTAATCATCTTTCACTTTCCAGAGGTTCAAAATTCAATTTGTTTATATAACTCAGAATTACCAGCTAATAATCTGATTATTAAATGACTTGGTTCAGCTGAAAAGCATGACGATATAGGCATATAGCTATAGCTAGAGACCTGAATATACCAGTTTTGTATTGAAAAATGGCAGAAAATTCTAGTCTAATGAACTGTAAACTGGCCTTTGCAGCTCATGAATTTTGATCATCTTTGAAAAGTCAAAGATTTAGGGCATCATGGTTACTAGGACAGAGTCATGCCAAAACAAATTCGACCTACTTGTTTCTCATTGTAAAATTCAAAAACTTCTATTATATTAGAAACTATATAACAAGAAAAGCTCGATATACCTGCAAAGGCTTTGTGGTCCTGCAAAAAAGTTTCTGTTTCCGTGCATGACATCCGTGCATTGAGCTCTTGTATAAGTTAATTAGTAAGGATCGTCTTAACTAGTTGTGTGAGTTTATGTTCATTTACATGTGATAATTGTAGGATAATGTGCAAAAGTCCTATATTTTGAGAGAAAAAAAAGAGTATAAGAAAGAGATTTATGTTTTAGAAAAGTTATCCTATATGCACCAAGATTAATGGTGAAGTTTTCATGCTTCACAAGATCAGATGCTTATCTTATTGTATGCATGTAATGTAGTTAATATATAGTTGCAAGCATATAATGTACTTAATCACCAATATTGCTCCCATTGCATGCATGGAGGCAAAGAAGGACAAAAGCAACATTTCCAATCCAAATTATATCATGTTACACTCTTGTCTCTCACATTGTTTGATGATTCAGTCCAACTCTTAAAACAATATATATTCAAACTTTTGAAGGATAGAATATTATTTTTTTACTTTTTAATTCTGATATTTGCTGATGATGTTAATTTTTTATTGGTGAGTTTTCCTAAGCTCTGTCTGTATCACAGAAACAATATTTTATATAGGCATATGTTGGAACCCTAGCTTTGACTTGGGTTTGAACTCTCTATAAAAACCCTTTCCTTGCTTTGCAGATTTCCTCTCTTTCAGATTGTTAAGCAAAAAAACACACTCAAAGCAAAAGAAGAATCACTAAGATGCTGCAGATAAGGTTTACTGGTTTGATATTTGGTCTTCTCCTTGTTATGCATGCCCTTGAGAGCTTCTCAGTGCATGCTCATCAAGGTACTAAGTTCTAGCCCAATTTTCATTAATTTGCTTATCTGATCATTTAATTACTCTTTGGCTGAGATTACATCTGTTGCTGACTTGCTTCAATTAACTTTGCAGGTGAGAAAACAAATGCAGAAAGGCTTGCATCTGCTCAAAAGGTGGGTTTTGCTATGTAATTGTTGTTTTATAAAGTGTGGCATTTTACTATCTTTTCAGATTTTGGTTGCTCAAAGCATAAACATTTCTATGCAGGAAGTTGCAAATGGTATTGGAGGAAGGAAAATGGGAGGACACGCACTTGATGGAACGGCTTCAAAGAATTCAGGTGCAAACCGGTCTGATGGAAAATGTGATTTTGAAGAAAAGGGTGTGAAATGTAAATCTTGGAATGAAAGTAATAGTCTTGCTCCTAGGGTTGAACCAGCTGAATTTGTAGCTTTTGGTGCTGATTATCGTGGCCCTAAACGTCACCCTCCAAAGCATAACTGAGTCTTTCTAGATCCCCTTTGTCAACAGTGATAAGCTAGCTAGGTTTTAGTAGATATTAGGAATTAAGGAAGTGTTTGAATATCATTATCTTGTATGTAACGGAAAAATTTTGTTGTTTATAAAAAAGGAATGTTTTAACTATGATGCTTGTCTGATTTCAGATCTTAGTATGCTACAAATGAATGCAATTTACATTTATTAAATAGTTAATAACATTAACTCATATGAAGAAAGGAATTTGTTTAGTGTTGATCAAGTTATATTGTTCATCATAAATATTTTCTTCTGAAATGCAGGAAAAAGCAATGATGCTGCAATCATGTCCACTGGGAAAATTCAAGATCAAGCAAATACTCAGGTCTCCCTCTCTCCCTCTCTTCTCCATACATATAAAAGTCATCTACGAATTAAAAAGTTATCTTAAAATTATTATAGTATTAATCTTTTCTTAATGTATACATTAATTGAAATTGATCTAGTGTCTTGGGGCATTCCTATGCAAATGTCAAAGATAAATGTGGAATATTGTATCATGCTATAGATGTGTGTATATATATAACTTGGAGTGTTTAACCTAAACTATTACTTTATGTTCAAAAACAGGTCATTGGTATGAACAAGTTGGAGGCAAAGACAAGGGATTTTGCTGTCTTGGGAATTCCTAGGCCATTCCATCTTCCAAACTCAATGCAGTTTGAACACTCCGAGATAACCCCAACAAAAATCAGCTTGGAGAGTCTTCCAAGGTCTGACAAACAAGTCTCTCAAGAACCTCTTGTCATTGGTAAAGCAGTTGAATCGAAAAAGCTTCTCGAGGCAGCTAAAGAGATTGTAAACCTGATTCATAAGGATTACAAAGGAAGTGATAGGCCTCGTCGTAAGCCTCCAATCAACAATCATGTACCAAAGCATTAATTTTTGTTTCGTTTTTTGAAAACCCTTTCTAGGTTTAAGGTTCAGAATTTTGCCCACATCACTAAGAAAGTGAAGTCCCTTAACCTTTACATAGCAGGGGTATAACTTCTGTTTTTGTTGTTGTGTTTCTGTTTTTTTGTAGTTGGCCATAGATAAAGGCATGCATAGAAACAAGAAAAAGGTTGTTTGTTTTTAATCTAACACAAGTGTTTTAGTTATATAGGAACACCAAGTTATGTACATTATAAGTGTGCTTTACCAAGTTTAAGGATGTAACCTTGTTCTACTTTTGCTTATGTGATCTATATTATATATATAATCTCATATGGTGAAAGACATAAATATATGGATCTAATTTTTCTTGTGTGATTAATTTTGAATACTTCTTAAGCCTCCAACTTTAACCACAAAATAAAGTAATGGAATGATTCTTTTTTATTACAACACATACTAAAAACTCATCAAAGAGTTCCCATTTCTCAACCCTTATGTTTCCCAAGCTTTCATTATTATTATCTTTTGGGTTAACTGAGGTATCCTAATATTTTCCTAGTCGTGAAACTTGAGAGTAGAAATTTTAAACCAAAGCCCAGTTTTTAATTATTTAGAGACTATACAAGAAAAGCCCAATTCTGTAATCATTGGGCTTGACTTGAGTAATAGGGAGTTCATTAAGTCAAAGCCCAATACTGATTTGGACTAACATTACACAATTCACAAATTTCTATCTTTAAAACATGTACATATATTAAGATATTGTGGCCAAAAAAAAACATGTACATATATAATGGCAATGCTTTGCTAAATTAACTATAATTATAATTATTAATATTAATTACAATCAACATATTTGAATTAAATTTTTGGAAGCTTAAAACATGTGCCATATTTTATTAAACAATATTTACATGGCTTCAAATTCGTGTGAGCTCCTTAATGTTAATGGGACTACAAAAACCAGGATCATTGAAACAGAGGGCTGCAGCTATTGCGTTCCCTGTTTCAGTATTATGATAACCATCCCAGAAAAAATGTTCATTCGGATTGGAGCATGGCGCCTGAAATGGAATGCAGGCTGACGTCCCATTTTCCCAAGTTGAGCAACATGGATTGCTTACATCAGCAAAACCTGCAAAAAAACCCAAATTTACTAAAATGTTATCTAGGAAAAAGAGAACCAAAGAATGGATCATTATATATTCAACACATTCACAATGGAGTTTTTAAGCCCCCCAAAACCCAATGCTTAGCTTAATTTAGTTCATCCCTCTCCTTAAGAGGTGGATTGTTGGCAAAGTTAGGGTTCGAATCTCAACTCGGTTTTTTTTAGTACGAACCCTCCGGTATTTGGTGGGTGGTTCCCAACTAATCCGATTCAAACCATGTCATACCTTAAATGAGGGAAAACTCTTCTAATGTATATTTTTTTCATTTATAAGACTCAAACTCGATACCTTCTATACTTAAGAGATATCGAATTCCTTTTACTCAACCCAACATGTGTTTTGAATTTGAATCTAACTCTTATGATTCCAGTACCAATTAAAAAAGTGTATAACATAATTTTATTAATACGTATAAAACTTACCATATTTGGAAGGATTATTGACGGCATTGTATCCTAATGAATATATTCGAGCAAGGACGAATACCGAGCCTGGAAGAGTGGATGCTAACTCCTTTAGGGTTGCAGGAAGCTTGTTATTAAAATATGAGACGATTTGGTTAGTTTCTTCATGACATTTCTCGGTGAGCTCATATTTCCTGGTGAAATGTGGGATGCACCCGAGTGGGGGGATTTCGAGTGTAACTATCTTCCTTGCTCCTAATCTATATAGTCTCTGCAAAAATGCAATAATATGTGGAAGAAAAAGACGTTATTGATAATTATGCATGTAAATGTTAAAGGAAATAATTTAAAAGGGTTAATTGTCCAAATATTAAAAGGGTAAAAGCTAATAAATTGATTTAAAAGGAAATTGTGAAGAACCTGGAGATGATTGGAGAGAGCATTTATGAGAAGCTGAGCAAATGATTGAGGATCATAATCTTGATAACTGGTAAATAATAAAAATGGGGGTTCAAAATAGCTCCGAATGTAGTCGTTGCTGCCTGTTGATAATATAAATATAGACTTCGCCAAGTACTTAGACAGCTCCTCAGACTTTTTAAAGTGGCTAAACAGCAGCTTCTTCTCAATTGTCCTTTGAAACATTTCAATTTGTTCACCCAAGCTCAAGCATTTTCCCTGCAATAATTGGAAATTATTATTCTAATTAACAAAATAATCTATCTTAATGGAGGATAGAAAACAAATTAAATCAGAATATAAGCAACTATAAATTAAAGTATTAAGTTTTATATATTTCCTCAAAAAATTAGTATGAACGTGCATACATCATGCTATTATTTAATTATTATTGATTGATTGATTAATTTAGTTAATAACATCTTATTGCTTGTTAAAGGAGAATATAGATGTTCCTAAAAGAATTAAATAATAATTGAAAATGCAAATTTTAAAATAAACCCAACCCTATATACCCTGTCATATATAGAGCTAGAGTAAAAAGCAAGCAAAAGATTATTGCGTCAAAACTTAGTATGAAACATAAATCACTGTAATAAGGCAAAAAAATTTGAAATTATAAACAGGGGAATGATATACTGAATACTTCTAAAAGGGATTTTTTTTTTGGTTTAGTAGTCCTTTCGCCCTTTGAACTTTTATAATGAGGACACCCAGAACTTTAATTCGAGAGAAAGTACTCCTTGAACTCTTAAGATTTAAGACACATCACCCCTCCCGTCAATGTGGTAGCCCATATGACAAGTCTGTTAGCCACGCAAACATACGTTAGTCACATTCTAACATGTGACAGGTCTGTCAGACACGCTAACAGAAGTTAACAGATGTTAGTCATGTGACTTACTTTCATTTTGAAAGGAGTATTGATATGTCTAAAATTCTAGGAGTTGAGAGATATTTTGTCCTAAATTATAGTCATGCCCTCATTTTAAGAGTTTAGGGGTAAAAGGACTAATAAGCTGGTTTTTTTTTTTCATAGTGCAATGAAATCATTACATAAGAAATTAAGTTATAATGTCAAAAAAAAAAAGAAAAAGAAAAAGAAATTAAGTTAAGATAAATTTTTGGCTGCCATGACTTATCGGTAGAATACTAAACTCGTAATTTTAGTGATTAATTAGTTCAAGATCCGAAGTCTACCTAAGGTGAAAACAGTAAGTATATAATAAGTCGATCGAAGCTCTTACATATTGCCTCCCAGTTTCAGGGAGAATTCCACAACTTGCAGATGCATAATTTAAACCGGTTAGCTTCATTGAATCCTCATCAGGTATACTCAGATATGGCGGAGGGTATGGCAGCTCAAGAAATTCAGCTTCAGGGAAGAAAAAAAAGTGTTTTATTATTTAATGAGATTTCTAGCTTTTGATCAAAATTTTAAAAAACAAATGAGAATTGAATCTTCCCATATATATACCTATAAAGTCTGGAAGTGTTCGTCCATTAGTGAACCTCCCCGTAGAGTGTTTGACGAAATTGATGCCATAGGGTGGATAATCAGCCCGGGCAACGGTTGGAAGAAGGTTGTTGTTGCCACTGTCAAACAATGAATCTCCAAATACATAAAGAGCTGGCGCAAGAGGCTTGCTTTGAATTTGCAATAACAAGTGAACAAGAGTAAATAACAAAATGTTGGACGAAATTAAGATGCTCATGATCTTAATCTCAGATATATCATATATGAGAAAATATTTGTGGAAGAAAAAAAGATAGAAGACGAAGGAATAATCCAATTCAGTGTTTAATGTTTTCCCCTTGGACAAGAATGATCCAAGGCACATGGAGCTTTAAAAGCTTGGGAAAGATTTTATTTTTTTTAATTGTTCAGGTGCACATTGATATGAACAGATTATATATATTTTATAAAGTTTTTCAGTAGCCCTTTGACCTTAATTAAATCAAATGACAAATCCTTCAAGCAAACATTTAATCCAGGATATATGATAGGGAAAGCCGGTCAGCCTTCTTCTACTCCTTTTATATTTTTGGCTTTTTGGGATATATTTAGTGAATTACGTCACAACAAATAAGTATTCGAGAATGTGACACAACTACTGAAAGTTTTCAACAATAACAGAATTTTCATGAGTATCACATGAATTTGCAATTTTGCATTATCTTTTATGAGATTTAATTTAATAATGACTTTTAATGTACAATTTGGTCACCCAATTGTTCCTAAAAGATCGTTTCGTCCCTAAATTTTTACAATCAAATTGTTGGTCAAAATACCGTACAGGTCCCTCTACTTACAGAAAAGGATCAATTTAGTCCCTCTACTATAAAAATTGTCAATTTGGTCTCTCTACTTACAATTTGGTGTCAATTGAATCCCCTACTTAATAGAATCCGTCAATTGAGTAAATTTCTGATTCTTGCATAGGTTAATTGATTCTATTTCTATTTCTGCTTCTGTTTCTGTTGATGTTTCTGTTGAGTTTGTTGTGAGCTTCCAGTATTAGTGGTCTTCATTTTCTTGTTGTTCGAATTATCAGTCTTGTAAGCAAAGCAGAAAAACAGAAGAGTTATACCAATTATTTGTAAATAAGTAATACTGCACAAACAGATAATCAATTGACAGATTCTGTTAAGTAGAGAGATTCAATTGACACCAAATTGTAAGTAGAGGGACCAAATTGACAATTTTTGTAGTAGAGGGACCAAATGGATCCCTTTTTGTAAGTAGAGGGACCTGTACGGTATTTTGACCCAAATTGTTTCAAATAAAAGTTTAAGGGCTAAATTGTTGTTTTTGCTATAAATAGTTTGAAGCCAAATTCATTAAGCCAATAATAATTCAAAAAAAGTTTGGTTTGATCTGTCTCATGTCTTGAAGTAGACCTGTTCAAGGGCCGGGCTACCCGTCCAAGCCCGTAAGCCCGCCCGATATTTGTGAGGGCTTGGACAAAAATTTGAAACCCGTTGGATGGGCTTGGACGAAATTTTAAGGCCCGCTTACAAAATGGGTCGGGTTTGGTCTTAACCATAAAAGCCCGCCCCGAGCCCGGCCGGACCCGTATACTTAAATAATTAGAATATTTTATTTGTTTTTAATTAGATTGACTAGTTAAAATATTCATTAGATGTGTAAATTAATTATTTTGATAAAAATATATATGTTAATTAAGATTTACTATCTTAGATATAATATATATTATTAAATAAATAATAAATATATTTTAAATAATAAATAATGAGTTCAAAATAAATAAATAGTATATATTTAATTACTAAACGGGTTGGTTTGGACGGGCCATGGACAAAGTTTTTTTTAATTGGGCGGGCTTGGACATAAGTTTAGGCCCGTTTAATCAGACCAGGCCGGGCTTGGACAAACCATATAGGCATAAATCAAAGCTTGGGCCCGGCCCAGCCCGACCCGGCCCATGAACACCTCTATCTTGAAGTACTATATTGCATAATATCCGAATTCCTTCCAAATACATCATAGCCAAGTGATTATATTATTAGATAGATAACTATGAATTGATGATGGATCAAAAGAGAGACAGAAATTGGATTTATTTCACAAAAAGAAAAAAAAGAAATTGGATCTCGAACTCACATAAAATTATAGTTGTTAAATCCAGTCCGGACAACGACTCGTTCTAGCCTCCGGGTCTGGGTCAAGCGGTTCAACCGCCGAATCGATCGGATCAATGCGGGTTTTTAAATAATATATTAAAATATTTTTAACATTTTATATGTTTTCATTTTTAATATTTATATTAAATTGTTAATTTTTTTGATTAATTTTTTTAAAGAAATTGGGATTACAAACGCAGAGGAAAACCCATACACTGTTACATGATCAACAAACCTGTTTCCCAACAAACTAAAGCACATTCTGTGAGACTTGAACCCAAGACCTTACAGTCTAGGTAGGCTGGAACTAAGAGTCCAATACTCTACCACCAGGCCAAATGCCGATAGCATTAAATTGTTAATTTTAATATGAAATAATATCATATAATCTTAAAAATGAAATAATAAGTATCTTTTCATGTTTTTATTTTCTTTTTTCTAAATTCTAATTATTATAATAATATCAATTTACAATGTTATCCTTTTAATTTGGCTTAAATGTAAAATCAAAGGCAAAAATATCAACCCATTGGTTCATAAAAATCCACCCGGGTCAAACCAGGTCGCAACGGGTCAAAGCAAGATGAATGCAGAAACGATCCATTAGCTAACCCGGGCTGGTCCAGACTTCGAGTCATCAAGTTAAACTGTATGGCCGCCGGTCTAGGTTTAATAACTATGCATAAAATGATCAAATAAGCTTTGAATTAAAGTTTTGACTAAATAGGCCCCAGATTTGTCAAATTTAATCAGTTGACCCTCATGGGAACCATTTCTATGTGGATTAACACATGGAATTTCCACGCAGCACGAGATCCACTCAACTACCATCCATAAGGGGTCAATTAACCAAGATTGACAAATTCAGGTTCTTATCTGACCAAAGTTGTAATTTGGGGGCTTAGTTGAATAGGCCTCGCAGTCGCAACATGTAGAAATTCCATGTGTACCACTTCATATATAGGTGATCCAAACGATTCCATTATAGTCGAACATATATAAAGGTGTTAATTGACCAAAATTGACATATTTAAGAGTTTATTTGGCCAAAGATATAGCTTGAGGACTTATTTGATAATTTTGTATGAGTTAATTAAGTATAGCAAATAAGGTAAACCAATGTGCTGAATGGTGATCTTGCTGATCTTGAAAAACAAATGAACATTGTTGATCTTGAAATTGAACTTGTTAATGTTGTTATTGCTGCCATTTCTAGCAATAATTGTAATAACTCCATCTATGCTCCTATTATTGATGATTGCAAGGAAACCGATGTGCTGATGTATTGCCCAAACTTGGCAGCAACTCTTTTTGTAGTAGGATTAGAGAAGAGGTTTTCATCTTCATGGAACCTCCTTCTTGTATTAAAGACAAGATTCTTCATGATGAAGTAGAATATTGTCTATACCGTTTAATTTCTACTTATAGCCTGTTTGGCCTATCTTATTTTACAGCTTAACTATGGAAATCCAGAAGTGATTTTCAGAAACACTTTTCAGTTATTTTTTGAACTAAAAGTCAGAAACTCCAAATTGAAATTTTTTCCAAAACCTCTTTTTAGAATCACTTATGTCAGTAGATAATAAGCTAGGCCAAACAAACCCTAAATGTATCAATTCGATTTTTACCAAAAAAAGAAAAAAACAATTCATGTTAACCCAAATGAAACAAAATTTTAAATCAGACTGGAATGTCAATAATTTGACTTTTAGGATATGAAATTTTATTTAATCCATCGAACTTATTATAATTAATGTCGGATTAATGGAGATTTCTAGCTTGCAATGGCATAACTGGAATATCAAGAAGATGCTTAAGCTCAAAACTAAAGCTGCTCAGTTCATCATCTAGGTTAATGGTGATTGGAAATTACCTGGTAATGAATATAAGATTGCATTTGTATATAATGAAATTCAACCTAAGAATGCTCATGTTTCTTGGCAGAAATTGGTATGGTTCTGTTGCCATATTCCTAAACAGATTACTTGGATGGCTATCCTTGATAGGTTACCAACTAAAAACAAATTATTAAAATGGCATGTCATATTGATTCCCCTGATTGTCTTATGTGGTTTGTGCCTTAAAACCCGAGACCATTTATTCTTTTCATGTGACTACTCGAGGAAGCTGTGGGAATATAATGTATTTTGCGTGTTTGTAACCTGAATAGACTTGCCGGCAACTGGCATGGGGAGCTACAATGGGCTGCTACCAAGATTAATGGGAAGTGTAGAGGGTTCTTTTCGTTGTGGTTGAGAAGACACCACAAATGGAGCCTGAGATGTGCAGGAGGCGGCGGAGAAGAAGACCGGAGCAGATACCGACAATGAGCGCGTGAGTGGCAAGTGTTTTTTTGATCAAAACTTGAAGTTTTTGAAGAACATGAAGTCTTTTTGGGTGAGAATTATCTCTGAATTTTTTGGCAGAGTTTCGGCCTTTTTTCTCTGAGAATAAAAAATCCTTCCTCAGTTGCTCTAACTCACTATTTATAGTGGTGAGCTGAGGAGTCTTGATAATTTCCATAATTATCTCTAATAATATAAAAAGATAATATGGTTAATAAATATAATCACCATAATTATCTCTAATATATATATGGATAATATGGTTAATAATATAATCACCATAATTATCTCTAATATATTTATGGATAATATGGTTAATAAAGGTAATGGGTAAGGGTGTGCCATAGTGACAGTGGTATTTTTTTTTCTGAAGAGGTAATTTAGGTAAGCCACGTCACTCCCATCGGTAAAAGGTTGGAATACTCCAACTACCTCCTAATCTGATCCACCAAGCCAAGCTCTCCTGCACATCTCAAGTAGCGTTGACCTCAGACCCTGCCACGTATCCAAGTCAACTCCACTATATTTGATTTTACTTGCGTGACACGTGACTTATATCTGTTGCATTTACCACACGTGACATAGTCAAAAATCTGTATCTACAGGAAGTCTTTCCTTACTTTAGTCTTGAAGCTTGCCTTTAATGTAGTTACTGTTATATGCTATGGCGTGAACGTAATGCAAGGATCTTTAAAGGGAAAATGCTCACTATTGAACGATCTTATCATTGTATATATTGCTGAGTTGATTAGATTTAGATTGAATGGATTTAAGAGAGTAGCTAAGGATCCAGTGAATGTAAAACTTAGCTTAGATTGGTAGAAGTTGGATTATTTTTGTTGATTGTATTTTTAGTTGTTGTTGCAACTCCACTCTTTGTATATTAGGGGCGGAACCAGAAAATTTTCTTTGGGGGGGCCAACCAGTGTGTATATATACATTACATTTTAGTTCGTCAACATCTAATTTTATATATATTCATATATAAATTTATGTTAAGCTAAAAATAATATATAACCAATGTAAATTAACAAATGTAATAATGTCATTAGTTGAATCATCAACAACTTAAGAAATAATAATATTATAAATAAAGTAATACAATAATTAATCCTAAAATAGATTGAAATAAATTAAGGAAAACTTGAATCATTTATACATAAAAGGGAATTAATTTGTAATATTATCAAGGGCCAGCTTGAAAAAAATGGGGACAAATTAAAAGAACAAAGGGGCCAAATTAGAAAATAAAAATCATGGGAGGCAAAACAGGATTTAACCATTTTATCTGGTGGAAAAAATACACCATGAGCCAAGCTTTCATTGGGCCAAAAACAAAAAATATGTAACTGAATTAAAATTTTCAAGATTGGGGGCATGGCCCCTGCTGCCTCCCTTTAGTTCCGCTACTGCCTGCTACCCAAAAAAAAATTGTAGTTACAAGAAATCTAACTCAGAAGGGTGAACTTGCATTAGTTGGCCGCGAACGAGTAATTGGAACGTGATGACAATGATGAGTTGATAAAATCCGAAACAGTTGTATCAAAGGTGTTTACTTAAATTTCCCATATAAAAGAAGCTAATCATAGTGCAATTGATCAGTTTCTATATTTCTATTAGGAATAGTATTATTTTAATCGTGCAGATAAGTAGGAAACCCTATTTAATTAGATAGAAAAATCTCCCCAAATTTGAACAGAATCCGAAAACAGAAACAATAACTATATATATTTATTCATACAAACTATATATTTTCCTAATTATCATTGAGAAAATTATGTTCCTGCAAGAATTAATCTTCTAATTTAATTTGTTACATAAGTAAACCATTTTTTTTCTGTTCAAATTAATAAGATGCAAATGATCAAAAATCCTGAAAGAATAATATCACATGCGAACGAGCTTCTCCATGTTAAAAGGAGTGCAGACAGAAGTGGCATTAATGCAACGACTTGCAATTGCTAAATAGGCAGTTTCAGTAAGATGAAAATCATCCCAAAACATGTTTTGCATCGGATTAGGACATGGACTTAGCAATGGAATGCACGTTGGTGTGTCCTTGTTCCAAGTTTTACTACATGCACTGCTTGTGTCTGTCAACCCTGAAAATAATCAACATAATAATTATAAGGCAAATTATATAATAATGGTAATTAGAAAATATGCTAATCAATTAGTGTGCTGATATCTATATTGTTATAATTTTTCTGGTGAACAGTTTATTTTAGTTTTTATAGTACTGTATGTATCATGTAACAAATAATTAACCCATATATATAGGGGTGTGGTCAATCGAATTCAAGTCGAGCACACTTGTTGCTGCTCAAAGTTTAATTTGGCTTGAACTCAGATTGATCGAGTTCTATTTTTTGAGCTCGAGCTCGACTTGTGATAGATATTAAGCTTATTGAATTACTTGAGCTCGCTCAATTAAGCTCAATAATCAATTAAAAAAAACTCGATTTTTGTCTCGAACTCAAATTCGATTAGGCTTGACAAAGGTTAAAATAGTCAATTTATAATCAAAATAATTAAAAATTATAAATATAAATACAAATGCTCAGTTAGTGTCGACAAACACTTGTATTTGATCAAAATTTCAACTGAATCTACTTTTCAAAAAATAAGGAATTTTCTATACTTATATTCATTTGCATCAACTTAATTACCCACAATATAATAAATACAAGTGGATCGGCTCATGCTGGTGCGTCGGACGTTCAACAATCTACTTCTTTAAACATTTTTCTATTCGAATTAAATTGTTTGATACGTAGGAAATTTCGAAAGTATTATGATTTTAAATGTGTTGCATCTTTAAAAAGCTATATACTATTAACATCGAGCATATGCCCTAAAGTTAGCAATAAATTAAAAATATTAGTTTGTATATGGATAGGTGCAATAGCACTTAAACAAAAACTAAGTTTATTCTCTTCTTCATATGGACATAAAAGGCCTGAAAAGAGGTTACAATTCTAGATAATTAAGGGGGATATGATTTATTATAACATTTATGTGAAAAGAAAGGATAATTACAAAAAAGGGCTCAAGGGCAAGAACTGGCTAGAAATTAATTTAGGGTTTTCTTAGTAATTTGGTAAGTGAGAAAAGACAGAAAAGGACAAAATAAGTTCAAATAGAGCTTCCTCATCTATCCTCAAAGGGGGTCTTTGGTAAATTTCCTGGGTCTTTTAAATACTATTTAGTATATATATAATAATAATAATAATAATAATAATAATAATAATAATAATAATAATAATAATATATTATTATTATTATTATTATTATTATTATTAAGGCTATATTAATATAACTAAAGTATGATTATAGTGGTTAAGAAATAGAAAGCTTACCATATTTAGATGGATGTGAGATAGCATCATTCCCTAACCAATTAATACGGGCAGTAACAAAGATTGAACCGGGGAGCGCAGACGTGGAATTCGCAAGCATTTTGGGCAGCATATTGTTAAATTTTGAAGCCAGCTCGTTCAATTCATTCAAACATTTTCCCACGTGTGGGAATGACTTTGTAATCGATGGGGTACATCCAAGAGGGCCGATATCAAGGACAACCATCTTCCTTGCTCCTAAATTGTACATTCTCTGCATATATATTAATTTACTTGTTAGTTGTTACATCAATTGCAATAAACACCTTAATATCAAATTCCTTTTTTTTTCTTTAAAATAATTTAGGTTGTCATCAAACTTAGATTACTGAAATTAAAAGTTTAACATTCTATTGACATGTCAATTGTCATAGGATGTAGCCCCAATTAAGGCATCCAAGAATTAGTTAAGCTACTATATTGCTCTATGGCCATATGGATATAATATAGGCTAGACTCAATTTGGATTAGACTTGAGTATGTATTTCCTTCATATTTGAGTCTAACTATTGAAAATTTTGTTTTGTAAATGAAAGGTACATTAATTTTTAAATTTTCTTTGCTCTTCAATAAAATATATGATTTAGTTTGAAAATTTACAAGAAATATTAATATATAGTATTTTTTTTAAAGAATACAAAATACAATCATTAGAAATTCTCATTACAGTCGGATATTTCTCTACATGCTCAAACAAACATTCAATGAATGAAACCACACACCTTACTAGCATGTGTGATTCACGCATCATCCAAATTGGCGGTTTGTCCTTAATTGAACAGAGTTTAAAAATTTTTGTCCTCCAACCAAGTCAAAAGATTGTGTCCTAAATTAAGTCAAGATTCGAAAACGTTTTACCCTTAATTAGCCATTAAAACCCTAAACTCACTTATTAAGTAAACAAGTGGCTTGGGCCGATCCTGAGCTCGGCTTTAAAAGATTTAAAACCTCGATGGGCCATTGGGCCTAACCTTTCATAAACTGTACAATTCCAAAGGTACTACTCCGTAATTGACTCAACAGATTTGAACTTGAACACTTCATTTTTTTTTTTAAAGTTACCAGTTCTAGTCTTCTAGATCATTTATCACCTAGCTAATAACATAATTTCAGTTAGAGAGGCATTATTCGGTAGATTTTTTTTTTTTTTTTGCATTTTCTTGACATACTAATAAACTATAGGAAAATAAAGAAAGAGCAGAAAATAATTAAAAATGAACCATTTTTTTTTTCTTGAGAGAAAAGGTAGAAAGCATCGCACCTCAAGGTGACTAGACAGCTGGCCCAAGAGAAGAGTTGCAAATTTCCGAGGAGCATTTTGTTGGGTGAGATTAAATTTACTGTCTCCACTATATATATTGAGGTAGTCATTGCTGCCAATTCCGATTAAGAAGATAGACTTTGATAAATAATTTGCCAATGATTTGCCGAAATGGTTTGCCAAGTCTGATTTTATGGTCCGTTGAAACCAATCGATTTGGTTACCCAAATTTAAGCATTTCCCCTGCAACCAAAACAACCCAAATTTAAGATTTTATAAAAGGGAAAAGTTATATTAAATAGAATCTTTATCATTACTAACAAATATTTAACATAAGAAATCCGGAGTAGAAACATCAAACACGTATGAAGGAAAAAAAAAAAAGACAGGACATAAAACATGGAAGGATCAATAGAAAAAAAAAATGTAGTAACATATGGAAATTAAACATAAATGATTCTTACAAACGAACTTCCTGTTTCTGGCAGAATGCCGCATGTTGCAGAAGCATAGTTTAGACCGGTTACGGTTGGTGCATGCACGCTCAAAACTGGTGGAGAATATGGTAATCCCAGAAATTCAGCTACATTAACCAAGATAAATTAATAAGTACCTAATTACCATTTCTTAATTAAGTAATAATGTATTTGGATATTTAAAATCAACAGTAATTAGATTAATCATGTTCGAACCAGATCGACCTCTAGGGGGTAACTCTCCCATTTCAAGGATGAAGATAATAATTAGGATTGAAATTACTCTCAAAAGAAGCTAATTTTATCATAATATGAATCAATCAACGCTAGTTGAATGATGATTAAAATGTATACATATATATTGAGTACCTATAAAATCTGCAATGGTTCTTCCATTTGTAAACCTTCCTGTAGCAGTGCCATTGGGAAAGTCTTTACCATAAGGTGGATAATTAGCCTTGGCAAGAGTTAGCAAAATGTTATTGTTTCCGCTGTCTAACAATGAATCGCCAAATACGTACAATGCCGGAGCAAGGGGTGCACCGGCGACGACGTGGATCAGCGGCAGAAATCGAAAGAAGAGTATCAAGAAAATGTGTGACACTTTTCTACTGATCATAATTTGGCTCACTAATAAGTACGTTTTTGTTTTCTTGCTGAGGTCAGGAAGAAGAACACAATGTATGTGGCTAAATTTGCCTTTGAATAATTTTAAGAAGAGAATTTTATAAATGATGTTTACTATATATATGATTTAATTAGAGGGGAATCTTTCAACGCAAGGACAATTCTTACATGAATAAGAACGTTGCGGAGAGGTGTGGCATTTGGCTGTGTATACATTTCTTACGGTAGTTGTTTTTTCCCCTTTTTTCTTTTAAAAGAGTAAAATTATTTTCTGGCCTTGCCTTACAAAGGGTACATTACATTAGAAGACCAATTTAATCTTAAAGTTAATGTTAGATACAAACCTATTCCACACTGAAAAGGTAAATTAGTGATATAAATTTAAAGAACAAACCAAATGAAAAAAGTGATCACATGTGATCAACATTTCTTTTTTCTGTTAAGATCCATCCAATTTCTGGTAGTCACATTAGACCCGATTAATTATCCAGAATAATAATCAACTTGCATTGGTTAATTCCTAATTGGGGGAAACTTTCTCAACACCTATAATCTCTATAACAAGACTTGAACACGAAATCTTGTTTCTTTTTTTTTTGGCCAAAACACGAAATCTTGTTTAATGGATATTGAGCTCTTTCCATTCAACCCCATAAACATCGATTATAACAACTCATCATTAATTAAGATATTATTTTATGATAATAATAGTAGATCTTTTCTATGTCATTATTCCCCCACTTATCAGAAATCGATTAGCAAGCATTGGATCTCAAATTATCTTGTTTTTTTTTTCAAGAAACAAAGGAATTTTATTTATATCAAAACAGAGATTACATCAAAGCAGTAGTGAAACAGAGCACTAAGTGCTAAAAAGTACTACAAATGTGGAGCAGGAAGCCCATCCTTATTCAAAATAAGGATATAGATTTAGTTCTCCTAACACAATTGAATCTGAAATGCTGAAATCTATCCTTTAAAGCAAGTTTATCAGCAACAATAGGTTTAGTTCTCCAATCACAAGACTTGGTTAAACAGAATCTCAGAATCCATTTCCAGTCCATAAGTCAGTGCAAATCTCATATACCTTGTTTAACTGATAAGGCTTCAGCAATGATGACAGAATCACTTAAAAGTCAAAACTTGCTTGCCAAACCCATCATCATCTCTAATTAATTACTATCATATCTATATCTATATCTATATATTATACAAGTCTAAACTTCAAAAACCTTGACCTGAATTATCTAAAATACTCTTTTTAATTTTAAAATTTTAGTTATATTTTTAAGAGTTAATATGTAATCCAACCAAATTTTATTTTCATATTAAAACAGTCTAAAATAATAACAATTATTATTACGTTAAACATCTTATTATTATAATTGTTAAACTTTTTATCCCTATCCGTTGTTAACCCATCATTGCAACAAATTGCAAATTTTACTTGAGAAAAATTTGCATGTTTTCCTTATTATAGTACACCAAAATTACTAATTTCTCCAATTTACTTATAACTCTTTCGTAATTCAACAAGCTTTCGAAGAAAAAAAGAAAGGAGACAAGTTATTTGTGTACGTACGTATGTATATAAATATTGAGGTTAAAATAATTGGGAGGTCTATGTATTATAAAAAAAATGTTCAATTTCATCCTAATACTAAAAAACGATCAATTTAGTCAATGTACTGAAAAAAATTGGCTCAATTTAGTCTATGTATTCACGACATTGGGTAATTGAGTCTAATCGATAATGACACAATTTAGGGCAATTGAGTCTATTTATTGAGAACTTAATTGACTCAATCAATCTTGTGAGCACAGTGACTAAATTGACCCAATTTTTTTGAGTATAGGAACTAAATTGATTGTTTTTTCTTTTAGGTATTTTTACCTCATATAAGGGATTACATAAATCAAATTGAAATCAAATTAATACTCTATATACGTAGTTAATATAGGTACTAATGCATGCATCAAAAACAAATAAATTAGAGAAGCTATAGCTAATTAATCAAATGGTTTTGTGTAATTGAATATGTCATTATATACATATATATATATATATATATATTAATCAAATGGTTTTGTGTAATTGAATATGTAATTATATCTATATCTATATACAATATAAGTCTAAACTTCAAAAACCTTGACCTGAAATATCTAAAATACCCTTTTTAATTTTAAAATTTTAATTATATTTTTAAAGGTTAATATGTAATATCCAACCAGATTTTATTTTTATATTAAAAAAGTCTAAAATAATAACAATTATTTTTACGATAAAAAACTTATTATTATAATAATTGTTAAAATTATTATTAGTTACTCCATATCATTACGTTTTTCTTTCCATATTGCAAAATCTAAAATAATAGTAACAATTTTTTTTACGTTAAACCTCTTATTATTATAATTATTAAGCTTATTATTATTATATTAATTATTATTAGTGGTAAAATTATTATCAGTTATATGATCATTACGATTTTCCTTCTTATCTTTTTTATGTATTTTTTCTTCATCTTTTCTTAGATAATTAAGACTATTTCGAAGTTGAGTACATATAATATTGTTTTCCAATAATTTGAAATATTTAAAGTGTCATGGTTTTAATTCTAGCCAAATCAAGTCGTTTTTTTTTTCATTTTTCTACCAGATCCCAATAGCCTATTTTATTTGCATAATAAAGTAAAATTCAAAGATGATAAATAATTAACAACGAATATTTTCATACAAAAAGCAGAAAAGTATCCTTAAGAATTAATTAAAAATCATATAAATATGATTTCTCATCTTAGAATGTAGACAACCCGTTTTACAAACCCAATAAATAAAAAATCCAAAAACTATTTTAATTCATGAGTGTTATAATTCGCTCTAATCTCATAATATTTTGGTATTAAATTAACGTTGATAAGTATTTAATTTTTTCTAATATTTTAAAGTGTCATGGTTTTAATTCTAGCCAAAATAATTTTTCTATGAACACGGAGGGAATAAGTTGGTAGTTAGGAATAACCTATGAAAAAATAGGCGCTAAAAATCCGTTAATGTGAAACTTTGGATTATCCAAACAGTCAAGCGGGTCTCACTGCTTTACACCAATCACTGTTGAAACGATAATAGAAACAATAAATATTAATTATTAAAAGTTCTGATTTTTTTTTTTTTTAGAAAAATTTAATAGATCATTCATTCACTACTTCTTGACCTGAAATATCTAAAATAACCTTTTTAATTTTAAAAGTATAGTATTCCTTTAAAGGGTAAACATGTATTTTTATTTCATTTTGATTAATTAATTATGTTTTTAATTTTAGAAGTTTAGTATTTCTTTAAAGGATAAACATGTATTTTTATTTCAATAATTAAAATTTCTAAAGAATTAAAAAAATCAATATTTTATCCAATTGGACAAAATGGTGATCGAATTCCACTTTTAAATTTTAATCTAACCTTTATATTTCTTTTCCGTTTTTACTTTGAAAAATTGGGAAACATAAAAACAGAATTTGGTTTTGCTGTGTTGTGCATGAATATCATGGTTAAGTCTTTGACTAATAAGAATAAGAATTGGTGAATGAAATTAACTATCTTCCCTTATTTCTCTCCCTAACTAATTAAGAAAAGATAAATATTTTGATGATATTTTTTTCTTGCACATTCGGCAAAAACAGAAAATTAAGAAAGTAACGCCAAGAAATCAATAGTATATGGAAGTTGAGTATTTAATAATTGTTTTCCAATAATTTGAAGTGCTTTAAGTGCCATAGTTTTAATTCTAACCAATCAAGCCATTGTTTTTTCTTTAAACTATTCTGCAAAGTTTGTCCTTTGTCCAATCACTTCCTTTGATCTTCTTCAATTCTCCAATGGCTTAGTGGGTGAAGCCACTAAAATTGAAGATGGGCTACACAACAAACTAAGCCTATGCTCATGTCTGTTAATACAAAAGTTTAATAGAATAAATTATGATTTAAGAGATCTAGAGGGAGTTGATAGAAAATCCAACATTTTTTAGTTTTAAAATTTTATTTAATCTTCTCATCAACCTACAAGGTCAATGTCTATAGGTATTTCTCTCTCTTTATTAAAATCAATTTCCAAGAGTCAAAAATAAAAATTGTTTGACCTTCAATTGCCCGTTAATTTCACACAGTTCACCATTGCAAAATCATTCAGTGGTATGACTAAACAGCTATGTCTAGAACATTGTTTGAAAACTCTTAGCATCTCATCTTTTAGGGGAACTACAAAAAAATAGATTGATTTCTTAAGATTTATGCTTGACAATTCTAAAGTTTTGCCACAATAATGTTACTTAAAACTTAAAAGTGTTTATGGTTATTACGAAAAGTAAAATTATCACATCCACTATCAGTGTAGTTTACTACTCCCTCTGTCCCTAATTATAAGTCCCCTTCTAGAAGGTTTTTTTATAAGTCCCTTTAGCAAAACCAATGCATATTTATTAGTTATTTCCAAAACTAACCTTGCAAGTAGTAGTATTAGTTAAGAGAGTGAATTACAGGAGAGAGAGCAAGTGGGAGAAAGAGAATAGGAGCAAAAATGGAATAAGAAGGTAAAGTTACATAATATTTTGAACCCTAACTAACTTTCTTAAACTTTGTGATATAGTTAAAAAGGACTTATATTTAGGGACAGAGGGAGTATTAGATTGTAAAAACGGGGTTAAAAGTTTGACATGTGTCTTTTTAGTGTATATTTAGTGAAGTTTAGCTGACTGCACATGTAGGGTTACGGTTAAAGGGTTGACATGTGTACCCTTAGGGAATAGTTTTGATTTTTGAACATTAATTAAGTAAAAATCCATAATAATGTTACTTAAATTAAACCTAAAAGTGTTTATGGTTATTAAAAAAAGTAAAATTATCACATCCACTATTAGTGTAGTTTACTATTAGATTGTACAAACGGGGTTAAAGGATTGGCATGCGTCTTTTTCGTGTATATTTTTTAAAGGAAAATTATCTTATCCACCATTAGTGAAGTTTAGCAGACTGCACATGCAGGGTTAGGGTTAAAGGGTCGACATGTGTTTCCTTAGGGAATAGCTTTGAACATTAAAATATATATAATTTATTAGGAGATATGGTATGCGTCAACTTTTTACCTGTTTGTGAAGTCTAAAAACTTCATCGACAGTGTATTAAATAATAACTTATTTTTTAATATCAAATACAAAATTAATTAAGAAATGACATATGTTTTAATTTTTTAACCTGCATATGCAAATTAAAAATTTCAATGAGATATATCAAATAGTTGTTTAGTAAAACAACATAATAATGTTTTTCTAAAAAATATAAAGATATTTAGTAATATTTTTTCTACAAATATATATACTATATATTATTTTTAGTAACAATGGAAATTACTTAAAGGCCAAATTGAGGATTAATGTGGTGTCTCCTTTTGGCTTTTTTGGTCTTTTCACACTTTTCGGATGACTAAAAAGGCCCTCGATAAATTTCCTCCCTTACTTTTCCTGCTTCCCTTTTTTGTAATTTACTATTTCTATATTTATGATTAAGTGTGTTTTAATTAATCACATTAATTGTGTGTGGATATTAGGATTTACCGGTTCAACTCCTCTGCCGGAATTCCAAAGGATTGGTGCTATAAATGTATCTGCAATAATGGTTGATTCATGGGTAAACTATTGACATTCCAGTTTTGTTTTCCTTTCGTCTTCATTTTTATTTGGGTGGGTTTTTTCTTCCCTAACATTTCTCTGAATTGGTTTCACATGGACTCCGTTCTATTTCCTAAAATTTTTAGGTGGACGTTGATAAGATCCTTCCATTTAATTTAGCAGCGCCTTAGGATGACATAACTAAAGTGGGGAACTTTCACTTCTCACCGCAACATTTTGAGGTAAATTTGGATTTATTTGCTAATTATATTATTTGATACTTAAATTAAACATTTCCTTATTTCTCTTTTATTTTACTAAAAGTTTTTTTTTAATCATTCGACTTCCTTTTTATTGAGGTTTCTATTAGTTGCTTATGTTTAATATATTTCCACATTTCCAAATACACAGTTAGCCAATGCTAAGTACAATCATTTTGTGATGCATTCTGTAAATTACATATGCTCCTGCAAATGCTCTCAACTAATTCAATTTTCCTACGACAACTATACATGCTCCTTGACTACAAAAATTAAGGCA